>OX451738.1:1120499763-1120799153 GCA_948472305.1 Vicia faba | reverse complement strand
TGAGTTGGAGTTAATTATTGAGTAATAATATAATTTTACTCTATAGTTGATTATTTTGAAAAAATATTTAATTATATAAATATTTTTGAGTTGAGATTATTATGAGTACGAAATAATAATAAAATACTTTGTTGAGATGTATTGAAAAATTTGGGTGATTATAATTGTTGAAAATAAATTATTTTGTTGTGATTAGTAATTCGATGAAATTACAATGATAACCTGATTATTGGAAAATGTTTGGCTCGAAAATAGAATATTTTTTAGTATGATGTTGTGGTGTTTTTTGGTGATTGATGAGTTGCATGCTTATTTACTTTACATGATCATGCATGCATATATTTTGGAGATAGGTAGGATTTTAGTCCAATGATGGCCTCAAATTCATAAGGGAATAGTTGGTTCAAAGAGGAACCAGAGGCGGGGTCTTAGATTTACGAGGAATCGTTGGTTCAAAGAGGGACCAGAGATTATGAATAAATCAGTAACATACATCTGATAAACCTGGTACCACATGCATATAGATGAATGAGTTGGTGCATTTAGCATTTGCATTATGATACAAATTGTGATTGTGATTGTGTTTTGTGATAATGATATATTAATCTTTCTTTTGTTTATCATCTTGTTGTTAAATTTCACCGTTAATATTGTAAGGCGTATTCTCATCTATTTCTTCTGTTTGTTGTGTGCTCTTGTGTAATTTGTTTATAAATACTCAGCAAGAGTGATTGCTTTTAAGTTAGAAGATGGCTTCGTGGATTTTTTCGTGTTGATTTATTTTTCACTGTACTTTTGGACATTGCTCTGATTCTGTAACATCGGAGAATGGGGTGAATTTGTGTTATTCGAGTTGATGTTGAGCTTTATTTGACTAAGTTTTTGGAAGTTATCTTTTGATTTTCCGATACGGATATGTTATCTTTTTATAAATAAAGTATACACGTTTTAACGGAGTAACATCCTAAGTGTGGTTTGTCTCTTAAAATTAAGAAATGGGGTTTAGGGTGTTACACTAATCTCTAAGAATAAACAAAGAGCTATTTTAATGATTTACCTTTCAACTAAAATAATCACTTCATACCAATCGTTAATTGGTCCAGTGGTGATTAGTGATGGATTTGATAGGGATGATCATGGTTCAATCCCCTTTTTTGAATCTTATTACTCATAAAAATTTTATCATCTTATATCACTTCTTGATTATTGAAAAGGGAAATTTTTTATTTAAATATTTAAATGAGGAGAAACTTTCATTTTGAATATTTAAACCAAAAATAAAGATTAATGGTTATATATTGACAAAATATATATTTTTTACTCGTACATTCAATCAAACTATATAATAACACCATTTTTATAAGTTAGTAGTATCTGAAATGTCTCTACAAAATTTTAATTCAGATACACATGTAAAATAATTTTACATTTTTTATGAAAAATAGAATTAATTTGTATCAATGTTTTAGAACGAAAAATCATATAAGATAAATAAATGTGATGAGAAGGTCTTTTCCAATTTAACATAAAATTCCAAAATGACAGAATATATACTGCATGGGTGGCACAATTCATTTTTTCCATACAATCTATAAAGAAAAGAAGGCATAGGTGTTAAAGAATGGTAAGATTAGTTGGAAACACCTGTGGCTCTAAATACGAAACTTGTGGCATCCATAAACTTGAAAGGTGTGTTTGTTAAAGGGGATCCTAATCCACCTCAAACTTGATGGTTGTTCCTTAAAGACTACACAATATTTCGTTCAATACGAGGGATGCCCCACACTTCATCTCCCAGCATGCACTCTTACTTTTAAGATTTTTAATAATTTGATTCTTTGAGGATTTTGTTTACTAAACCAGTTTCTTTGCTTGCCCTATTAGCAAAATTGTGATATATATATATATATATATATATATATATATATATATATATATATATATATATATATATATATATATATATATATATATATATATATATATATATATATATATATATATATATATATATATATATATATATATATATATATATATATATATATATATATATATATATATATATATATATATATATATATATTGTTCTGATAAATCAGCTGAATTGATAATTTTGAAAAACGTGAATTTTTTTTTTAATAATTAGGTATTAAAAAAAATTCGCAAATAACCATGTTTCGGAGAAAATTACACAAATAATCATGTTTCAGAAAACCACAGAAGGGAGAAGCCAAATGAGATGGCGCATGCATTGGCCTATTTGCCCTAGGCGCCATTTCACTTGGCGCATGCACTCTATTTTAGTCAAGTGAGATGGCGCATGCACTCTAAAAGTGAAGGGAGACGCTATCTCACTTGGCTCTTAGGAAAAAATGCATTTTTTTATAAATAATTCATTCGTTTCTCCGTCATTCTTCACACTTTCTCGCACTATCTTCTTATTTTTTCTCTCTGTTATTTGCGTCATGACATCGCCCATGATTTTTACCAGAGATGGTTACGTTATTTTCTCGGCCACCAAACCTCTGATGAAAATGAAATTCTGGCACATTCACTCCATGGAGCGTCTGAAGAGAGAGTTGATGCGATGGCTAGAGGGAGACATCGAGGATGGGGAACAAATTAGAAGGATCCAGCGAAGAAGAACAACCACCTCACTTGCGACAGGAAGACCTATTTTTTGATTGGAGGAAGTCAAAACAGACAGCGACATAATGTTGGTGATTCATGGGTCAGATGAAATTGTTTTAATGGTTGTAATTTTTTAGACGGTTTATCGTGTTTTAATTGTTGTTCGCGCAAGGTTTATTGTAACAAATGCTATTAATGAAAAACTGTAATGTTTATAACTTAAAAAAGTAAAGATGTTTTGTAATACAATTTTTACGTGGTTGAGCTAGTAGCCCGAGTCGGACAATTTTTGCGATTGTGTCCGACCTGACGACATAAACCACACTTTCTTTCCAGCTTGTCAAGGGAGTCCATTTCAGTTGTGATGCGCTTACTTTTGGGACGACCCTTTTTATTCCTCCGTATTTGGTCATTGTTCCATACTATTTCGCCGTCGTATGCAGACCAATAACCAGGTTTTGCTACTAAAGGGAAGCTGTTATTGTATACGTTGAGCAATGTTTCAGACTTGTAAATGGGAGACAGAAGTTATAATGCATCTTGATGAGTATAGGCACACGCAGCAATGACATGAGAGCAAGGCATACGAAAAGCTTGAAACTTATCACAAACGCACCAACGAGAAGGTAGTATAACCCTATACTCTTGTCTTGGCAGCCCTTCGTTGTGGTCGATAGTCTCTTTGACAATGAAGTTGTGGCTATGTCGGTCGAACCGTATAACCAGATGGGTGTTGGCTTTGACACTTTTAAATTATTTATTTATTACGTTTTCATTAAGCTGATTTAATTTTATCCGCAGTTTTTCTGGAGACCATATTTGGATTTAGACCATGAACCAAACTCTGAGGATGCAGCAATTTGGAGTGCAAAGACTGCAATCATACGGTTCAATATTATGGAGATGCACCACAACGACCGTGTCAAGATGCAGTTTGGAATGCATCAAGAGATATCTTGCGATCCAACTTGTTTGTCCTCGTGGCATCTCAAAAGGGTCTTACCAACTGGAAAGATTTTGCTCCAGAATGGTGTAAGATGTGGCAGAGGCGTCACCGACATGTCTTGCAATTCTCAGTTTTCCTCAACCATGGTAATATGCGACACACAGATCAATATTTAGCTTGGTACAGATCGGTTAGTACCCTAGAAATGCACGTGTCTCATCCAAGGTATTTGGTTGACCCACGAACACAATGGGCACAACCCTCATTTCCCCAACAACAAACCTAACACACACCAACCTCCCACCAACCTCCCCGACGAAACAGAACCACAAACACCCAACCACAATCACCACCACAATACGATTACACCCACATGCCCCACAACCAACTACAATCACCACCTCAATACCAATACCCCCCATATGCCTCACACCTAACCACAATTTCAATCATAGTACCAATACACCCGCATGCCCCACACACAATTCCAGTCTTCTACATATTCCAATATGGGCCGCTCAACATCTAACCTTAGCCCTGATCTGGGATTTTCCGAAGATTATGAACCAACCGACCCAACTTACCATCAACCACCACATCACCAAAGCACCCAACATTCCCAATACCAAACACCACAAAATTCATTTCCTTTCTACCCCCCGTACTCAGACGATCAGTTCTATAGACCAACCATGGAACCCCACCACCAACACGACCAAACTTTGAGGGTATGGGTAACCGACTTTACCAAAGCAAATCTTCTAGATATGGAGATCTGACCGATTTCATGAATCCGAAACGCATTGACTTCGCTGGACCATCGATCCTGCCACAATAGGAAACACGACGAAACCCAGCACGGAAAAGGCGAGGACGGGGATGCGGAACCGGGGGTCGTTACTGGGTTCCGGGGGACCACTGATTATTTTGTATTTTTTTATGTAATCGTTTTGTGTAATCATATTGTGTAAATAAAAAGTTGAATTTTCGTGATCCTATATCGTTTACATAACATACCGCATTTAAAATAAAAAAACGCGAAAAATTGCCTCTCCATTGCACTAAGGCGCCATCTCACTTGGCTTAGGGCAGATCTTTCACACCTAGGTGCCAAGTGAGATGACGCCTCTCCTTTAAAATAAGGTGTAGATGCCAATTGAGATGGCTCCTCCCTTGTGGGATTTTCTGAAACATAATTATTTACGTAATTTTCTCTGAAATATTGTTATTTGCGATTTTTTTTAACACTTGATTATTGTAAAAAAAAAAATCAATAACGTGCGATTTATTTTTAAAATGTGAACTTTTGCTACTAAATTACTTAATCAAAAAATAATAATAATATCTATTAAAAATTCTCACACAATTAATTATATAATTAATATAATACATTTTTAACAACGGTATGATTTAAAAAAATATTATAATACTTTTATGTCCAATATAAAATTGAAATTGTTAAAAATAACACATTAATATTTAGTATAACATAAATTAATAAAATAAAAAAATTATTGTAAAATGAAACATAAAATAATTATATAATAATTTTAATATTAAAAATATTCAAAATGAAGAGGAACTAAAATTGATGAGATGAGACACGGTTATTTTAGGGTGAAACAATTAAAATATTAGAATTTTTAGTTATGTTTGTCAAACAAACTATCACGACTCATATAAACTAATCTTAATAAAAAAAAACTTTAAGATTAAAATAATTCTTACGAAATTTAAAATTTAAATTTAAAGTTAAAAGTTGAGTTTGATGGGTCTGTTCAAAGACTAGCACATTTTAATTAGAGTAATAAAATAAATTTGATTTGTTGAATATATCCATTTTAATCATAATTTTTATAAAACGAATCAAAGATTTAGGTTAATACACTTTTATGAAATCGTTTCACTCTGTCATATTTTTTTATAAGTTTTTACAGACATAAATATTAATATAAATTTTTAATTTGTAAAATTGAAAAAATATAGTGACAATGGATTCATCATTTCCTCACTTTTGTTGAACGGACCAAAATTTTAAATTCACACTCTCATCGGTATACGTCTTCATTTTTTTGTATATCTTATTGAACGGATATTAACAAGACAATGTCACCCATAATTTTAACGGCTATCCTTCCATAGTAGGCCAGAATCAACATTAGAAGGTCATCATCTTGGCCACCTACTATGAGTTGTATAGGACTGATTGTAAATTTTATAATGATATTAGGATTAGTCACAATGGACCCACATACAAGAGTTTAGATTCTTCAGAAAAAAAGCTCATTATCCAATCCATGTCATTTGAATGGAAATTTCCATACGGCCATACCAAGTTGGGAGAGTGTAGGGCCATTTCCCTTTATAAAAAGCCTAGTGTTTGTCTTATGGCCTAATTAATAGGGACAATATTCAATTTTAGTAGGCTTACATATCTAATTCAAAGTTCATTCATTTCACTCAAGTTATACTCAAACATAAGATCATTACTATGATTTAAATCTTGACTACAAACTCTTCAATGATGCATCTTAGCATGCCTATAGCAAAGCCAAAGCCTCACATTTGTGTATTATATTTTCGTAGGTTTCAAAGAAGACAAAATTTTATGAAATTGGATTCTTTATTACTATGGACTGCAAGTTCACACATTTTAAGTATTAGTGAGTGTTTTAATAAGATTTTTTTTGTCTAATAAAATATAATCGACTAGTTTAATGACTAGAATTGATCCAATCCGCTTCCATCTTTAATACGGTTTAATGATGTTGACCCAACATTTCTGATTGACCACGTCTTCGAATCGCGCAACCAATAATGCCCGAATCGCACACCTGCTCGTGCGGGAAGCTATCTCCCAGTCTATTCGACACACGATGAGCAGACGTCTAGGAAACGCTCATAAACGCTTATGTCTGTCATCTTATCCTTGCTCGACACAACAACTAGTTACGGGCACGACTGTCCATTTTGACCAATTCCTGGCAGTTACTTATTTTTGCGGACTCAGATATCTAGACCCAAAAATAGGAACCACTGGCTACGCGTTGGGGCACTATATAAACCCCCACACTTGTGAGGGCCATATATTCAATATTCACTCATAAAACCCTGGTCTCTTTCTTGTATCTCTTTGCACTCTTTCTCACTAGATCATCGCAGTGCCTTGCCGATACACCTCGTTCTCTCCATAAATTTCCAGCCAAGTAGACGTCATCAACTTGGCCCATCTTTAGATTCTGATCAATCGGTAAGATCAGTTGCGCTATCTGTGGGAAACTATTTTCCCCATCTTCCTCTTCTTTAAAACTGAAGACTAAAGATACATTCACTACTTCAATCATGGTCGACCATGATGACCATCACCTCTCTGGAAATATTGTGCTCTCCCTCGTTCGCAAGGCGGATAAGAACGAAGAACCTCCTCACCTCGAGGAGGTCCCCAATCTCAAGGATGGCCAAATCGCATCTCCTGACTCGGTCGACGCAGTCCGCGAAGACCCTCATTTTCTAGAGAAGCTCTTATAGAATCAAAGCTCGAAGAAGCCTACTGAGGAACTTCCCTCTATCCTTCACCCAGTTCAGATTCCACTCAACACTGATTGGGCCATGGCAGCACTGCTTGATGTCCTCAACCAAACCAATACTCTCATCCTACAACAAAGCAACAAGATGGGAGCATGGGAGAAGAAGATGTCAAAGTCTCCCCATCGGAGACACCGACGACGCGACTCCTTGAGCCTATCCCCACCAAGGTGTGGTCGACCAACCAGACGGAAGAAGTAAGACGTTTCTTTCCCCAAGAAGTGCGATCAGACGCCTCCCCGAAAAGATTAAGGCTTTCCATCTTCCAAGAATACAAAGAGTGGTCGCTGACTTACCCGCGACTGTTCACCATCGCCCAAGCCAAAGCAACAAGGAGAAACATATCTCCCTGTTGGGACAATAACCCTCGACGAGGAAGGAATCATCATTCCTCGCTATCATCTCTCGAGGGATGCGATGATGATGAGCCCCGCGGCCCATTGTCAAGAGATATCATGGAAACTACGCTCCCCGTCAGCCTAGAGAAGCCTCCCCCTTTGGGGACATACGTTGGTATAAACGACCCTGACGAGCACATCGAGAAATCGATGCGCTGGTCGAATATAAAAGGGTTCAAGAGGCAATCAACTGTCGGCTCTTTCCTACTACGCTCAGGAAAGAAGCCATGACATGGTATAAGAGCCTTCCAGACGAATCCATCACGTCATGGATGAACTTGGGAAGAAATTTTTCCAGGCACTTCACAGAATCTCACCGTCATCCCAAGTCGGAAGCATCTTTGGAGGCGATCATCCAAGAGAGGGATGAATCTCTTCGAGCATATATCAAGCGCTTCAACAAAGAAGCCGTGCAAGTCTCTATGACCAACAACATGAAAAAATATCTCCTCGAACACGGGCTTCGTCCCTACAGTGACTTAGCCAAGGCGGTTGGCATAGAATCCCCAACCACCCTGGATGCCCTCCTGCTCAAAGCACAGGCGTACATCCAGTATGAAGAAAAGGAGGCAGCTAACTATGCGAGGGACTCACGACATAGGAAGAATGCAAAAGTCCCAAACAATGATGAGCCATCGACATCCCGTCGAGGAGGAGAAAAGCGAAGGAAAGTCAAGTCTCAGGATTCTAGAGACTACAAAGGACCAGCTGGTCGATTTCACGACTACACCTCTCTCAACGCTTCACACGAGCGTATCCTTACTGATTATGCCAATGCATAATTCAAAACCGCCAGGGTCCGTTTTCCCTGACAAACAGAATCCAAACCATGGATAGATAAAAGCAAGTACTGAAGATTCCACAAAAGTCACGGGCACATGACGAAAGACAGCATCTACCTTAAAGATGCTATCGAGATCCTCATCCGGGATGGGCATCTCAAACATTATAAGAAGAAAGACACTCCTCGGGAAGATGCTCCTGAATAAAAGAAGATCGAGGAAGAAAATCCCTCCTCCGGTAAAGCTATCATGCCCGTCTCCATGAGCATCATGAGGCCAGGGGATTTCTACTTCCCCGACATGGAAGAAGTCCCTCTATACTTCTCATCGCATAGTCCTTGGGAATCGTTCCAATAGCAATAGTCATCTCTAGTGGGGGATTCAACAAGTACACGGTAGGCTCGGTAAAAAGAAGGCTCGAGCAGCTTATAGAAGCCAACTCTGACATGAGCGCCACCCTCGACAGGATCAGTGGAGGCTCCCACCCCTCGCATTCTATTGGGGGGAGCTTCCAGGCAGAGCTCCCAACTCCAGCATCCCCCTACTTGTACAAGCGTACATGGAAAACTTCAACATCTTGCGCGTCTTAGTCGATCAAGTCAACTCGGTGGATATAATAGACACCCAGCTATTCAACACTCTGCAGCTGAATGAGACGCATTTGACCCCATACTTGGGCTTAGATCTCCAGGGATTCAATGGTTCTGTCACCAAACCTTGGGGGTATGTCGAACTAATCGTTACTTTTGGGGAAGGAGAGACGGCCAGATCCATCAAGACCCAGTTCCTGGTCATTGATTGCCCGTAATTATACAAATGCATCTTTAGAAGGCCCACTCTGGCCGAACTAATAGCAGTGCACCTCAAAATGAAGTAATATATTACTGACAACCTCGTCGTTACCTTCCACGAGACATCCAAGCAGCCAGGATATGTTTCGAAGTAGCTGCTAAAGGCTTGAGCTTTATCAACACTTAACCCAGGTCGGCAAACAAACCTGCTCTCCCCAATAGTTCTGAAGATCTGAAACCAATGCCCCACGTCAACATGATCGACCTAGACAATAGGTTTACAAAGTAAGATCTCAGAGAACAGAAGAAGAAGGGGAAAGAGCCCATGCTCGATAGTGAAGGTGCATCCTTGCCAACAATCATTTTCAGATCTACAGATCCTATATAGCTGATTCCGGATGGAGACTTTGAGATTGTTCCCTTGGGTAACAAACCCTCCAAAGGAGTCAAGATCGAAGTTGACCTCCCCGACCTAGCGAAGAGACAACTGAAGGCATGCTTAATGGAGAACACAAACATGTTCGCCTGGAGCATAGTAGAGATGACAGGACTAGACCCTGAGGTAGCTTGTCACCATTTAACAATAGATCATACCCTTAAGGCAGTTACTCAGTGTAGGCGCTGACAGTCCCCGGAAAAAACCGAGGCTGCTGAGCAGGCTGTCAAAGACCTCCTAGAGGCAAAATTTATTTCTGAATTCCAGTATACAACCTGGATCTCTAATGTAGTTATTGTACAAAAAGAGTAATGGAAAATGGCACATGTGTATTGATTGTACCGATCTCAATTGGGCTTTCCCTAAAGACGCTTACCCCTTCCCTAGTATTGATAAATTGGTCACAATTCAGCAGGTTTTAAATTGCTTTCATTCATGGATGCATATTCTAGATACAACCAGATCCCCATGGCTAAAACGGACAAAAAATACACGCCCTTCTTGACCGAATCGGGCAACTATTACTACAATATAATGCCCTTCGGTCTGAAAAATGCGGGCGCTACCTATCAGCGCATGATGAACAAGGTCTTCCGAGGAGAAATCGGAGACATGCTCGAAGTATACATGGACGACATGATTGTGAAATCCCAAGAGGAAACTGATCATGCACTCTACCTCAAGAAGGTCTTCGACCAGGAAAGAAGAGTCAAAATGCGTTTCAACCTGGAAAAATACACCTTTGGCGTTCGACCGGGAAAGTTCCTCGGCTTCTACTTAACAAAATAAGGAATCAAAGCCAACCCCGACAAATGTCTAGCATTCTCCGAGCTCTTAACTCCGAACTCAAAAAAGTTAATCCAGACCCTAAACAGGATGCTCACTTTGTTATCCTGTTTTGTGGCAAAATATTTCCAGCATACATTGCCCTTTTTCAAAATCCTCCGCAAAAAAGACGCTTTCGAGTGGACCGAGGAATACGAGCACGCCCTCCTCCATCTCAAACGGTCATTATCTCAACCGACGGTCCTTTCAAGACCAGATAAGGAAGAAACTCTCTACCTCTATCTGGTCGTGGCTTCCGAGGCCGTTAGTGCCGCTCTCCTCTAGGAGACTGTCGAGGGACAAAAACCCATCTACTTTACGAGCAAAGCCTTACAATATCCTAAAGTAATATACCAAAAGATTGGAAAAGTAGTCTTAGCGCTCATCAATGCAACAAGAAGGCTAAGGCACTAATTTCTGGCCCATACAATTGTCGTTCGGACAGAGAAACCAATAAAACAGTTACTCAGTCGACCTGACATGGAGGGAAGGATGCTCAAATGGTCATTGGAGATCTCTGAGTTTGACATCAAATATGAGAGAAAAGAGCCCTTAAAGAACACATGTTGGCCGAATTCGTAGCATAGATGACTTCCCCAACCTTCACAAGTGACGCACACAAGTGGACCATATTCGTGAATGGAGCTTCCAGTTCCACGGGAAGCGAAGAAGGTATCATGCTCGAGAACGATAAAGGGATACTGGTCGAGGTCTCCCTTGCGCTATCTTTCCCGACCTTGAATAACCAAGCAGAATATGAAGCTCTCCTCACAGGACTCCTCCTTGCTGAAGATTTGGGGGCCGAGGAAGGAAAGATCTTCACAAACTCTCAGCTCGTTCCCTCCCAAGTACGAGCAGAATACCAGGTCAAGAATGACCAGCTTTCAGAATACTGGACCCTGTTCCAAGAAAAAATGAAAAGATTCAACTCTGCAGACGTACAACACGTTCCCCGCGAACATTATTCTCGAGCAGATATCTTGTCAAAACAGGCCAACACAAAGAAGAAAGGAGGAAAAAATTGGTAATATAGGAGATACTTCCCCAACCAAGCATCAAAAATCCATTCTCGACTCTAGAAGTGTTCTCCATCAGCGACAACTAATGTTAGATGACCCCGGTATACAATTACCTCACAAAGGGGGAATTGCTGACCGACCAAAAGGAAGCCAACATAGTCAAACGGAGAGCCTGCTCATACTTCCTGGTCGAGGGAAAACTATATAGGAGTGGATTCTCCATCCCCCTCCTCAAATGTGTTTAAGAAAACAAAGTAGTCCATATCCTGCGAGAAATCCACGAAGGAATCAATGGCCAACACCTGGTGGAAGATCCCTAGCCAGAAAAGCATTACGGGAAGATTATTATTGGCCTTCCATGCAGCATGATGCTAAAGAGCACGTGAAAAGTGTGACAAATGTCAACGCCACAGGGACATGCACTCGACACCTCCGAGTGATCTCAAGTCTCTATTGTCCCCCTGGTCGTTCACATGGTGAGACCTAGATATCCTCAGACCATTCGTGGTAGGATCAAATGAAAACAAATACCTGATAGTAGTTGCGGATTACTTAACCAAGTGGATAAAAGCATAAGCGCTATCTAGAATAACCACACAAAACATTCTCCATTTTTACAAAAGAAATGTTCTTGCTCGATTCGGCATTCCACAAGAGATTATCACCGATAATAGAACATAACTCACAGATAAAAACGTCCAAGAATTAATCGCCAAGTTGGGCACCGTCCAACACTTTTCCTCTGTCAAACACCCCCAGACAAACAGGAAAGTCGGGTCTGCAAACAGGGTTATTCTACGCGACCTCAGGCAAAGGTTGGACGAAACCAAGAAGAGATGGGTTGAGGAGCTACTCAGTGTACTTTGGGCCTATCAGACAACAACTCACTTATCAACCGGGGAGACTTCCATCCAACTAGTATACAGAACCGGGGTCGTCATCCCCGTAGAAATCAGGGAACCCTCTAGACAAATTGAAGCTCCCCTCGAAGAGGAGATGAACGACATCGCACTAAGGGAAGAGCTCGATCTTGTCGAGGAAATTCGAATGAGGCAGCTTTGTGAGAAGTCTCCCTCAAACAAAAAATCTCCATATGATACGATGCCAAAATCATACGGTGATACTTCAAAGTCGGAAAGCCTAGTCCTTAAGAGAAATCACAAGAAGTCTCGCGAGGACAAACTAATTGCAAAATGGTAAGGACTCTACGGCATCCTTGTGAAAACGGGGACCGGGGCCTGCAAGTTAGTAAAAAGGGGGTGAAGAAAGAAATTCCAGCCAAGCCCAAATCAAAAGTCTAGGCGCCTGTGAGATCCAGTGTTGATGGCTCATGATGATGTACTATGGGCTTGCTCATCTTGCATGTTGAATTTAATCGTATAATGATTAGATGGTGAGGAAATGAGGTGTACCATGCACTTGTGGAACTTATTTGTATTGAATCTGAAACAAGAAAATATGAAACAAATAAAAGGGTACCGCTTGAGCTCGAACCTAGGTCCCTATAGGCAGGCAAAGAATTTATACGCGCGCGCTTGCCACTGGGGTGGCTATTTCATTAGTTCATAAAACAACTTGCATTAAATATAAAATGAACTCATTTATGAATATGACTTCATCTTCTTCCTCGCGCTAGTAACCATGAGCAACATTTTTGAATTTATGAAAATGTTCATTTCTCAACCAAATTGAAAGATGTAAACATGAAATTTGCTGGAAATTTAACCACGGATCCAATCATATAAATTTCAAAAGCTATAGATCAGTGATGAATGAGAATTTTACTTGGTACCAAACTGAACCCTAAAATCTCAAAATTTTCAATTCTAAAATTCTCATCACACTGTCAATGAAAATGAAAACTAAGGACATGGTTAGCTTCGGGGCAATGATATCTACATTTTATCTTTTGAAATCGAAGGCAAATGATGCTTGAATAAGGATTTCAAAGTTCAGAAAACTTACCTTTGAAGTAAGAATTGAATCTGGAGTTAGAGCACTCCTGAAGGTGTTGTGATGATATGGATAGCTTCAATGAACTCCCATGAAGCTAATGCAATGCTTACTTTGGATTGAGAGTGGCTGGATTCTTCTAGACAAGTCAAGTTGCAAAGCTCTGTTTTTGAAAATGGAGGGTGATGAAGATGATGTTACAATGGTGAAACTGGTGTTTGGATAGCCTCTATATGAGTTGTAGAAGCTCTGTGAATGATTTAGAGTGAAAACGCCCGAGTGGATTAGGTGTTTGGAATTCAAAGTCTGAATTTGCAACAAATGTGGTTTTGAATACCAATTCTGATTTCAGGGAGTTTGAGAGGGTTATGAGGCTTGTGAACTCATGCTTAACTTGCAAGATAGTGCCTCTATTTATAGAGAAAAGGTTTTGAAGGTTCAAGAAATCAGAATCCAAAGATAACAAGTTATGGTTTTTTTAAACATCACATGTGATTTCTTGAGAAATAAAATTTCAATGTATGGTCCCATTGCTCATATAGTAGTTAAACACTTTAAACACAATGCTTATGACTTTTTCAGATGGAGTGTGATTAGAGGGAACAATTTATAGGCTCGAGGAGTTGACATTATGTATAAAGCTTGCTTTTCAAGAATGACAATGGTGCCTTTCTTCCAAAAACGGCAAAGTGGTTTGGACAATGCTTAAATCAAATGGACCATAGCTCAAAAGTTTGTGTAAACATTTAATTATGGTGAGATTTTCAATTTAGGAGGCCTGCAAAGCAAGATTATGAAGCATGGCATGAGGATTTGATTATGTGTTCATCAAGGAAATGACTTGTAATTCAAGAATGGATGCCCAACTTCATCTCTTTGAATATCTTAGCTCAAACATGATAAAAATATGTTCTTGGACATTTTGGAAAGGTTGAAACATTATATACAACTTTCATGTTGACCACTCTGGCTAAATCAAATTGAAACTTGGTGAAAACTGGCCAAGAAGTTGGGACAAAAATCTGACCAAAATTGTTGAAAATTTCTCTAAGTGTTTAGATAAAATGCCATGACTTCATGGGCTTATATCTCCTAATCCAAGCATTTTTGGGACATCAACCCTTAAGGATAAAGTTGTAAAAATCATAAAGCTCTACAACTTTCATGTTGAAAGTTTTCCTTGAATCATCTTGCATCTTAGTGAAAAATGGTCATGAAGTAGTGAATTTATCAAGGTCAAAACACTTAGAATTTTTCAAAGTGTTAGAAATTTTGACTTTTGTTGACTTTTCTTGAATTTGTTGATTATTGTTGATCAAATTTGACAATTTTGAATGTTTTAATGTCTCTTGATCTTTGAAGTTCAAAGTTGAACAAAAAGTCAAAGTTTGACTTTTGTGTGACAGTTGACTTTTTATCAGTTGATTCAAATTTTCAACTATCAATCCCTTGCATCTTTGAGAATGTCTTAAACCATACAATTAGGTCAAAATGTTGTGTTTGAGTCCTTAAGATCATGCTTCAACTTATTAGGTCATGTATTAGGTCAAAAGTCAATGATCAATCATTCTCAGTAAAAACCCTAATTTTGACAATTTTGCCCTTTTGATGATCTGAATACTTTCCTTGAGGAATTATGATCAACCCTTGATCAAATTATAAATATCACATCAAAATGTTGATGTTGGCAAATAAAACTTAAAGTTTGACTGTATGTTGACCACAATTGACTTTTACCCATTATAGCTGATTTTCAGTCATCTGAGCAATTGACTGAGCAAATTTATGATGCAAGACTTGAAACTTGGTATGAGAATTCTTGGAGACCTATTATGAACCATGAAAATCACTTGAGGCATTAGAAGTCTAATTTTCCTTGAGAAAACCAAAATCCTAGTTGGGGGCCCAGTGCTTAGGAGGTGAGCTTATCTGATCAACTCTTGAGAATCCTTGAGCATTTGAGAACTTTTGTGAGAAATGTATTGAAGAAAAGGGAGGGAAAATTTTGGGGTACAACAGGGCCAAAAATCTTAAGTAAGCTTTGTAGTTAATTTCTAGAGTTTGGGTTCGGGGAGAAAAGGAGTTATCTTTTCCTTAGGCTTTAGGTTCCTTAATTTTGTGTTCCCTCCAAATTAATAAATGATAATGCTTATGACACTTAATATATGTTGACACTCCAAGAAGAACCCGACTATAAAATATATGGTAGTCTTGATTAAATTTCTATAGGTAATGATAAAATTGGTAATAATTATGAGTCATATGAAGATTTAGTGTTTGGACATCATTTTTAAAGAAGACTTTAACAACATCATGATATATATATATATATATATATATATATATATATATATATATATATATATATATATATATATATATATATATATATATATATATATATATATATATATATATATATATATATATATATATATATATATATATATATATATATATATATATATATATATATATATATATATATATATATATATATATATATATATATATATAACACCATTGGCCAAGTTCCTCTTGAGTTGTGCAGAAATTATTTTCTGTCAAAAGATATAGAAGTAGATGTGTTTGTTGAATATATTGAATGTGACACATTAAATGAATACAATAAAATGGAAGATGTGCTTTTTGAAAACCATGCTTGAGACATAGTAAATCATATAAAATCTTTGTTCACCAAAGCAACAGTAAGAAGTTTAGTCGGGTCTTTTTTAATAACAGAGATGTTATATATGTTATTCTATTTATAACCTTAAGAACTTTATAAAAAATTTGGAGGAATATGTTTCAACTAACATCGAGGTAGCACATTTCATGGATTCATAGTCCAACACACTTGAAACTCTGATATCTGGTACTATGGTTGGTCCAAAGAACATGAGATCAACCCTTTTCTCATAAAAGGAAGTAATCATATTTTGTCATCCTAGGTGGATATTGTATACATGTAAGTGAATGTGTGTCTAATGACAATTTAGCAAGTGTATTAAACGTATTGAAGTGATAAAATTCATAAGTTTGTATCCACAAGGATTGTGTTATTTTAACATGGCACATTATGTGCTATTGAAAAGTAAACTTTGGAGTTTTCTTGAGAGTTATATCGAAAATACTTAAAAACACTGGTAAATTATCAAATGGAGAAAGCGATTGGGTCTTATTCGAATCCCCTGATTTTCACCGTTGATGACTGCGCTTATTTGTCTAAAATTTATTTTATAGATTTACGACAAATTAAAATACTATTATACCCAATTCCTTGGTGTGTAATTCACTAGTTTAAACTACAACTTCCTAATCCCTTAGGCTAGCTGGATATGTAATCAAGCAATTCACATTCCTTAATTCCTTAGCCATAACTAATAATCGTTTATCTCTAAATCAATTATATAGTTGAACAGTTACCCTAGTTCAGGTTTATAGAGTTAGGGTTAATAATCACTACAATCCTAGATTTAATTTGTGGGTTCGTCAACTCACAAAAAATATTACAGAAAAGAGTAACTGAATAGAAATTGCAATATCAATTTATGCAAATAATATAAAACAAGTCATATGTCTCAACAGGTAAAAAATAGGTTCGTCTCTTAAGACCTGATCAGAAGGAATTTAGCTACTCATAGTAACAAAGATCAACACAAAGATTTTAGAAAAATAATACATGAACTCAAGGTTGAATTTGGTCTTCAATAGTTGAAAACCTCATTTCCTAAGATCTTGAGTCCTTTTTTTCATCAA
This sequence comes from Vicia faba, assembly GCA_948472305.1. NCBI lineage: Eukaryota > Viridiplantae > Streptophyta > Magnoliopsida > Fabales > Fabaceae > Vicia > Vicia faba. The sequence continues at coordinate 1,120,782,025 of OX451738.1, read as the reverse complement.
AACTTTGCTACATAATTGTTCTCTTCAATTTCCTCCACCTTTTGCCCTTTTATTGTTGATAAATCGCATCAGAAAAAGCAACCATCACACACACGATGCCTTTCTCATGCACGTGAATCCAAAAGTAACATAATCATCACACATGTGATGCTTTTAGTCGTGCATGTGATCCCTCAATCATCATCATTGTGCATACGATGTCAGCTGGCTCGCACACATGTTTTCTTTGGACTTTTTCCCTTTTTGCTGGCTGATTCTTCATATTTTATCTTTGTTTCTCTTTTCTTCACTTCTTCAATTCCTTATTATTTCTTGGTCTATTTTGATCAAAATTAACTAAAATTCATATAAAATAACTCCAAATACCTATGAAAATTACATGATGGTTAACACAACCTTGTGATGAAGCTCTCCATGAATATTTCACCTATAGAGTTGTTCTACTGAAGGTATTAAAGTCAAGTGCCAAACCACGTTTTCAAAGAAAATTTACAACATTCGAAGCACAAGACCAACTTTTTTATAGGACACACCATTTCATTAGGAGAAAATCCAAGAGACATTACAAACATCAAGAGACTTATGACATAGGATAAACCCCATCCATAGTTCAGAAGCATCTCTACTAGTAAAAATTGCATAAACATAAAAGACAATACATATAAACTGATCACAAGCCAGGGGAACACAACCAAACCAGAAACAACAACATATCATTAATCCATCAACTCTCTTAAGAACACCATTAGTGGCAATATAAGAATGAGAATCTATAGTATTTTTCCAAATCCAATTAAGGATGATTTCTTTGACTTATGTCTGTGCATATCAACTTCCCGTGTTTTTAAGATTGTCCATTTTTATGAAATGCTCAAAACTTTGGTGATGACTAGAGATAGTGTTGCTCTAAAATACAAAAATCCTTTGAGGCTTTTTATCAAACACCATGAGTGCAATCTTAAATCCCAAATGACAAAATCATAAAATAGACCACACAAAAACATAAATGGATAGATCCGAAAGAGGGACAAATTGTAACCCGTAGTAAATCCACGACACCTTTGGGGGTGCACGAATTGTAGCCAACAGAACATAAACAGAGGAGAGAGGCGGCTTTGAGATGCTAAGATAAACCTTGACGATATTTCCATCTCTTAGTAGTGGTGGTGGCTCTGGCAGCGTCTGGTTCAACAGAGAGGGAGGCGGTTTGATAATGATTTGCAGTGGAGAAAGGGGATATCCGATGAGGGAGCTAGTTCCAATGGAAGTATGAGAGTGTGGTTGGATGAAAGAGGAATTTCCCTTTATAGAGGGAGAGATGACCACCATAAGAGTGGTAAATGGGAGCCAACATGAAGGTGGGAGGCAGCCACCATCAAACACTAAAGATTTGGGGGGAGGTTTTCTAGAGAACATCTCTCTCTAGAAAATATTTTGTTATTCCCAATTATATGAAGCACGAGATCAATTATTGGAAGTCAATGGACATTTCTCAATGCTTTTGAGATTGTTTTTCATAGAGATATCATGAGATACTTAATTAGCGATCAAATGTTCTTCTTTAACCTCACCTCTCTTTCAGCACTTTCATATTCTAAAACTAGAAAATTGGTCACTAGAATTTTAGTGACATAATTATCAACTAATGTTCTTCATCTTCATTATATCTAGAAATCAGTCACTAAATTTTCGTGACAAACTTAGAGGCCAAGTGATCTTCAACTTTATCACCTAAACTCTAATTTTGAATTTTGTTAAAACTCTAATTTTAATTTATTTTTTTAAATTCTAAATAAAAAATTTGATCACACCGTTATTTACAAAATAAATCATGAAGATATAAAATAGAGAATAAAAGATATATATTGATAATATAAAATAATTTTATACTGTCAATCAATCACAATTATGTTTAATATTAAATCATATTATTATTTTTAAATAAATTATATGACATAAGTAAATAATAAAAATTTATTAAATGATATATATCAATGCACTAGGTTTTAACTTGTAAAATATATTTATCACCATTGAAGTTTGTCATAATGAGCACTAAACTATAATTAAGGGAACAATTCATTAAGTAAGGAGAACTCCAATAATATTACTATAAGTATTTAATGAACCTAAAAATATGGTTCTTGTTGAATTCTAAGTTCCATTTTCTAGGATTCAAGGTTTCGGTACTATTAGTTTGTAATTTCTAGAAAGAAAAATGTATGGCATTCACCAAAAAGTTAAATGGTAAAAACAATAAATATTATTCCCTCCGTCTTATAATACGTGTCATCTTTCTTATTTTGATTTGTCTTAAATTATTTGTCTTTTAATATCAATATAATATTTATTATTATTTTTTATTTATTGTATTTTAATTTATATAATTACTCTACTATTTATTATTAATAAAGTTATTTTAATAAAAGAGACTTATTTTATCATTGAAATTAACATAATTAATTATTATCTTTAAAAATGTGAAAATTTTAAAGAGAAGAGATATTATGAGATGGAGGAAGTAATAGATCCAACATAAAGTATTATTTGAAAGATAATGCTAATATGTGTATTTAGAACACATGTTAAAAAATTTAAAAATAAAAAATTTGTGTTAAAAATAAAAATATTAATTATCAATTTTTAACTAAAAAAATATATATTTTCCCATAAATAATTTTCATATTTAATTATTAACGTGTGATCTTAAAACACATGTTAGTATTATCTTTATTTAAAATACAATTGATTTATATCGAAGATAAACCGATGAATAAATGATGAATTGAATTTGGAACAGTAAATAACAATGGATGGAGTTGAATCTCAATATAGGAATGTTTATGTTCACATTATTATTTGACTCATGTCTTTTCAATTGCACCATGTCTTATTTTATTTCATTTAAGAATGAAGAAGAGGAGAGAGATAATGGAGAATGTGAGCCCTTGAATCATAGGTAGGGATTTGAGAAATTTTCTACCCTTTAATTTAAATTAAATTTTTTGTTTATTTTAATAAAGATCACGCCTAAGTTAAAAAATAAATAAAAAAAAAGTACATGTGGCGGCTATGATTTAATTAAAAATGATGGATAATTTTAATGAAAGATCAAATTTAAATAATCTGTGATGATAATTTTTATTGAATTATTGTTATTATTATTTGTTTTTTTTTGTTCTCTTTGTTGATCAAAGAAGTTAACTATTACTATCGGTGATGCTTGCAATTGTCTGGTAATTATTTTACTCATACCGCAGGAGAGTTGGAATAATAAGGTGGTTTTGTAATTGTATACAAAGTTATCATTCAATATTCCTATTTAAGTATTATTATTAGAGAAAATAATATAATTAGATATATATTGATGTTATATACAATGTAGTTATTCATAAATATGTGACTATACAGGAAAATTAGTAAATAATCAATACTGCTTTTTTCTCTTCGATACAATTTTTAATTATAGTAATTTTATGTTTAGATATTATATTATATTTATCGTAATTTAAATCAATTTATGTTCAGATATATAGGTTTTAAAAATAATTAATTAATTCACTTTTACATCTCATTATAACACTTAATTTTCAATGAAAACTAAAATACTATTACGATCATTATAAATAATAGTTAATTGCCTTTATCATTCTCTTTAATATTATTAAAAATGATGCCTTATCAAAATTTAAATCATTAAAATAATATCTTATGATCACTATAAATTTATATCATTAGAAAAATTTATTTAATACAACATTAATGAATTTTAAAATTCATTAATATATTATCATTTAAAAAATTTCTATTTTAAATTTCATTAATAAATTTTTATTTTAAAATTCATTAATAAAGATTTATTTAAAATTCACTAATAAAGATTTATTTCTATTTAGCTTTCATTTACTAATAAAATTAAAATGTTTTTAAATTAATAATTTTAATTAATTAAATTCAAATCTTTTCATAATTTTTTATACTACTCTTTTATTCTACTATTCTATTATTTTTTATTTTTTTATTCTACTCTTTTCATTAATTAATAATTGATGATAATATCAAATCTTTTCAATGGTATAACTTTTCATTCTATTAATTTATGATAGCTAATTAATATCAATTAATTTAATTAATTTTATTCTTATTTAATTTTTTATTATACCCAATTCAATTTAATAGTAAATAATTTTAAAGCCAAACTTTTTTGAGAGAATTGACTTAGTTAATATTCTTATTTAAATAAACAATTTTATGACTATAATAATATTTTTTTATTATTATAAGTAGACAATTTTAGAATAATAAAAAATTATTTTTTATTATTAAACATTTATAATAGATTGAGACTATAATAATATAAATAAATAAAATAAATATTAATTAGGTTCGATCGAATTTAATTTTTAACTAATCTAAAAAATAATTATTAGTACGATTAAAATAATTTTATCCCAACTAATTTAAATAATTGAATCAATTCAATCTGATCTAACTCAATTCATTATAAAAAAGTAGATCAGTCATTTAAATCCATCTCTAACTAATAAGGATTATTTAAACATTTAATATTTAAAATCTGATATCATATATCAATTATATATTAGTATTTTCATTTCTTTTTTACATTTTTATTTTATATATTTGTACAAATTTTAATAATATACTATTACATCTAAAAATTACACTTAACATTTTTTTTACACTCAAATTTAAATATTAAAATATCATTTCTCAATTAAATTATAATGACACAATAATTTATCTTATATATTAAAGTTATTAAGTGTCTAAAGAAATTTTTAGAGCCAAAATTAAGGTTCTTTTGATACAGTATATTTTCGTTTTATTTTATTTTATTAATTATTTATTAAAAATTAATTTTCTCTAACCAACTCTTAAATTTCTCCCATTAACTTTTATATTTATTTAATTATTATTTTAGTAATTTTTTTATTCTTCTTAATTTTAAATATAAAATTGTATAGTTTTTGTAACTTTTCCTCCATTTTATAAATTTAATTATATTATTAACTCTTAATTTTCTTCCGTTAACTTATATATTTATTTAATTATTATTTTAGTAATTTTTATCATAATAAATTTTAGTAAACTTAATAATTTAGTAATATTTTATAAAAAAAAATTATTTGTTCCCTAAAATATATATTAGGTTGATTATAACTTCCTTAAAATATTAGTCAAATAAATAACATTCTAACTTCCACCAATTATTTGTTCAATTATTCATTAATAATAATTAAATAATTAATTAAAACTTTAAAATTAATAATAAATTTCTTCTAATGTCATTTTTCCGGTATAATAAATTTTATAATTTATTTTATCATACATATTTTTATTTCAGTTTTTCTCCATTATTAATCAAAGCAGAAAGGACGGCATGAGAAAAGAAATTAGAAAAAATTTAAATTCTATTTTTTATATATTTTTATTTTCTATAAATTTATATGTTTAGATGTTGTAATTAAAAATGTCATAATAGATACACAAATTTTTCGTAACGATTAGAATAATAAATTGTACCTCAATTTTGTATTTAATACAAAAATTTAAAACCTTTTTTTATATTTAAAATATATTAATATAAATATGTTGATATATATATAAATAAACAAATTTAAAATAAATAAATAAATAATAATAATAATAATAATTTATGCACTTTATTACATTAATTTATTTATGAAATAATTTATTTTCCATAAAAAATTTAGTAATAAATTGACATATAATAGTACAATAAATTGATAATGGTACTAGTAGTTTTTCTCTTCTCTCTCAAACATGATTCTCAATTCCTTTTGAGTCGCCGACATCATTGATCTTTGTCAGACGTCAGATGAAAACTTTACCGTGACAGTTTGTTATTAGCTGTCATTTCCCCACGCGCGTTATTATTACATCCATTTCAATCGCTTCATAAAATATGTGTATAATAAAGAGCGTGGAAGCTACGAATTACGTTTAATCGTATTGCTCATGATTTTTATTTTATGTATTTTGTGATTTGTTTACCATTTAATTTAAGTAAAAGTAAAAATGAACATTTTGTGAATCTGAACGTCACAGTACCTGATGATTCCTACGACTGTGGTTAAAGTTCTTTACCTAATCATTAACGGAATAAATCAAAAGAATTATATGTTTAATATATTTCAATTAGTTATAATGTATGCTATTTATTTCAATTAATTATATATTTTAAATAAATACCATACGTTATATGTTTAATATTATTTATATAATAAATATGTTTAATATTATTATTCACAGCATATATGTTTAAGATAAATATTTATATTTAAATTATTTAATATATATTAAAATTATTATTCATCTACATATATGTTTAATATAAATATTTATAAATGAAATATATTACTTTTATAATTTTATGTATTATAGTATTAATTTATAAATATATTGTTATTAAAATATTAATTTACATATATTGTTGTTTTTAAAAGTAAATATTACAGTATTATAACATTAATTAAAACATTATTGTTTTACAGTTAATTAATATTGTTTTTAATACTGTTTTTAAAATAGTTTTATGTATTAACTATAAATATACAGTTTTACTAAATAAATATATTATTTTTATAGTTTTTATATATTTGATCCTAATATTAGACATACAATAGCTAGCAGCATAGTTGGAAAGGAAAAAATGTTGGCATGAGTGATATTATGGGTTCAATAATTGTTAGGACAATTTTTGAAGTTTTGAATTTTAGCTACTAACTCTAAAATAATAATATAAAATATAAAAGTCACACATTAAATTTATATAAAAATTCTCATGGTGTTTTACGTCAGAATAAATAAGTAAATAAATAAAAAAAAACTAATACAGCAGCTCGAGTTTAAAATTCATGTTTTTTTTTCAGGTTTTTTTGAGATTCGCTCTATATGACAGAGACAAAATAGTGATTAATCTATAAAAAAAATAATGTGTTCTAATACATAACTGTCATTGATAGACGATATAAAATTAATTTATATTCATTCTTTCTCTTTTAATATACGATTAAAATATCATATAGAGAGTTATATGTGTCTTTCTACATATCATTTATATTTATTTTTAATTTAAATTTATCATATATAATTAAATAAATAATCAATAATATAAAGTTTCTAAATTAAAATTACAATTGTTCCTTTCATGGATTGATATTTAATAAAGATGATACTAAATTTTAAAAAGAATTTTTGAAAAAATATAAGAAATTATTTGACTATTTTAAAAATGATTTGATATAGAATGATAAAAATATATTTATCATTACTATATTTTTAATTTTTAAAATATTATAATAACATAAAATATTGATGAAAACTTTTTCTGAATGGATAGGCGACTCTCGCAATGTTGATCTAGTCGTGATTGCATGCACTACAATCAAAGTGTTTTGATGAAGACCACCATATATAAAGTCAAAGAAATATCAAGACTGTGGAAAAGAAGATATTCAAGATCATATAATATTTCAAGATCACTTTTTAAAGTCTTCTACATGTGTACAATCAACTTTCAAGATGAAGAATTATGAAGATTCATCAACAAGTTAGGTACAAGTTTTAATTTGAGATTTTTAAGATGATATAGTGCTCAAAATATACTCTAAATATTTTACATAAGTGTCATGATCATTTAAGAGTAAAATATTGCATGTCTGTCACTTAGAAAATATGGTTTTATCACTTTCACTCAGTGGTAATCGGTTACAGGGTTACAGTAACCGGTTACTGGACTTCACGAAATAAAAACAAAAATCCAGGTTCAGTGGTAACCGGTTACAAGCATGCATATTTGAAAATATACATGTTATCGTACATGTGTAACCGGTTACAGCCCTACGGTAACCGGTTACCGCTGAAGAAAAATTCAAATTTTTTATGTTTTACATGGCTGTTGGATGATACCTCTTGGGGTCCAATCATTGCATCTTTTTACTTATTTAGGGTGTAATGAAAGGGTGTATTTCATATATGTAATACTGTGGGAGAACTGATTTGGGAGTTTTGCGTTTTATCGTAATTGTTGCGGATAGCAAGAGTCGTCACCGACTTTTCTTCTATTCAATAAAGGAAATGGTGAAAAGAATAAGAAAGACCTTTTGAGAGTTTTCTTGAGTTCGAGGGGTAAGTTATGAAAAGGAAAGGTATTAACACACTTTTTATCCGTAGTAATCTACGGGCTCTTAGTTGCTATCTCACTTTGAAATGTTTTGTAAAATGTGTTTGTGTTTGTTTTGAAAGTATTTTTGAAAAGTGCCTTTGTTTAGGCAAAATTTATAATGATTATCGTCTCTATAAGAATGTATACAAAGTGTTGACTTTTGAAAATATTTCATTGAAAAGTGTTGGTGTGTTTGAAAGATATTTTGAAATGTTGTGAGCAAGCAACTACGAACGTTCTACCTACTCAAAAAATCTTTGTTCTTTTCCTCCTCCTTTAGATAGTGTTATCTTACCATTAGTTAGTAAGAAACCTTATCATTAGATGTGAAGGGACGGACGTGGGTCATTGTACAGTCATAAAAGACAACATTGTAGGATACCTTAGCAATTTGTCATAAGGGTCTAAGATCTTTTACCGAAGGCAACATTGAAGGGTCATCGAGGGACTACGATCTTGTATTCGAGAGTTTTTTTTTGCTAAAGTATCTCACGTTCGAGGGACATGATTATTTTTTATTCTCAGGCAACAAGTGCGGGTTAACTCCAGAGGTGCAAGTGTGCAAAGTGTGTTGTTTTCATTTAAATTATCTTGAATTATGGTTATCTACTTATTTGATTTTAATCTTTCCATACAAACCCTAATTACTAGCAATAATATTGAAAGCGATAAATTGCATAAATTAAAAGTTCTACGCTATTACATGATTTTAGGGGATGGGGATGAAAGCAATTAAAACCTAATTACTATTACAACCATATTGAATAATACCAAATAAAATGTACAAGAATATAAAGATAATATAAAAGAAAAAGAAAATTATTTTTTATTTTATTTTTTGTATGAGAAGATTTTACAGTTAACCTAATTAGACTAGTAAAAAAAACTAATTAATTATTAACAAGACCTAAAATCTAAGTTCATTTGAAGTTTTAAGGAGAAAATAAAACTTAAGTTTAAATAATTCGTTTAGATAATAAATTGAATGTGAATACTATTTTTAAAAAAAAAGTATTTTAAAGTGTATAAAATAAATAAAACTAGTTCTAAGTATTTAAAAATAAAAATAAATGTTTAAATTAAAATATTTAATAATTTAGTTATTTAAGAAAATATATTTTTTGTATTTTTAGTTTAAATAAGATAATAAAGAAAAAAGAAAAAAAGAAAATATAAGGAATATGAAAATATTGAGCTGGGGGGTTTAAAAAAAAGATGGGAGTTAAAAGTAGTAAAAATGGCGCTAGGCCCAAATGTGGTTTTTTTGTTGAGCTCAGAAAATAAAATAAAAAAATAAATGTATGGGCTTGAGTATGAAAAGTAAAAGGGGTGTATATGAAAGCAAAAACAAAAAAGGGATGAGGCCCAAGACTGAAGGGCCCAGCGCCTGTTGAATCATGTGCGGCTAGCATGTGATGATGTAACATGGTCCTGCATTATGGAGTGTTAGATTTACTTGTCCAATGATCAAATGGTCCATTCATGAGGATGTATGGTACGCGCGCTATGCTTGATGCATTGAATCTGCAAGGAAAACATGAAAAAAAAAATACAAAAGGGTACCACTGGGGCTCGAACCCAGGTCCATATAGGGTAATGCCTTACGCGCACTCCTCCTGCCACTGGAGTGACTATTTCATCAGGTCATAATACATGTTGCGCTAAATTTAAAATAAACTTGGTTCTGAATGTGACTTCATCCCTAACCTCGCGCCAGCCTCTTCATTACCATTTTTTTAATTTTGTAACTTCCTCATTTCTTAACCATTTGCAAAAGTATAAACATGAAAATTACTCCAAATTTCATCACGAGTTTAGACATATAAATAACTAAAGCTATTAATCAAAGACGAGCATTACTTTTAACTGGTACCAAAGCTGACCTAATTTTTTCAGCAATTTCAAACTTAAAATTTACATTACTCAGTCAATATAAATGAATTCTAAGAGCATAGTTAGTTTCAGGGCTATGATATCTATATTTTATGTTTGAAAATGGAAGTCAAATGATGTCTGCATGAAGAGATAGAAAACCAGAAAACTCACCTTGAAAATGGAATTCATGTTTTGAGTTTGAGCTCTCTTCAAGATGTTGTGATAATCTGGATAGCTTCAGTGGACTTTTAGGAAGCTAATGTCAGGCTTAACTTGAGCTGAGAGTGGCTGAATTGTTCTAGAGAAGTCAATATGCAGCACTCTGTTTTTGGTTATGGAGGATGGTGGTGGAGGTGTTACAGTCGTGTAACAGGTGTTTGGTTAGGTTCTAAATGATATATGGATGCTTTGTGATTGATTTTGAGGAAGAACGCACGAGTGGAATGTGAGTTTGGAATTCAAAGTCAGAAATGACACAAAAATGAATTTTGAGAGCAAATATGAGTTTGATGGATTTTGAGGGAGTTTCAAGGCTTTTGAATTTGTGTCCTTGGTTTGTAAGTGATGTCTCTATTTATAGGGAAAGGTTTTAGGACTTGAGATAATCAGAATCACAAGTTATGGATTTTTCAAATGCATAAAGACAAGTTGCTTCATGATGAAGAAAGGAGTGAATCAAGGAGCTTAGCAATGCTTTGTAGACTCTTGTGGATTACTTATGATATTGAGAGATTTATTGTGATATTTAGAACAAATTTCAAGCTTGAAAGAAGAGAGTTGTTGGAAAATGAAGCTTTATGCAAATGGAAATGTTGCTTTTGCATTTCTAACCATAAATGGTATCAAGACTTGGACAAAACTTCAAATATTTGTGTAATACACTTAGGATTTATGTAATTGCTTGATTATGCATATATTTGGAGAGAACATAGCCAGAAAAGAGAGATCTTGTAGCTTTGGTTGGGGTTTTGGTTGTGTGTTCATCATCAAAATGACTTGTAATTCAAGAATGGATGCCCAACTTCTTCTCTTCGATTATCTTAGCTCAAAAATGATCTCTTCGAGTTCTTGGACATTTTTAAAAGCTTGAAAAATCCTCTACAACTTTTATGTTTTCCACTTTTTCAAAATCCAATTGTAAATATGTGAAAAATGGCCACGAAATTGGGACAAAAATCTACCTAAATTAGGTCAAAATTTCACTAAGTGTTTAAGAAAAAGTGCATGACTTCATGGGCCTATAACTCAAAATCTAAGCATTTTTTGGATATAAGCCCTCTAATAAAAAGTTGTAGATCTCATCAATATCTACAACTCTCATGTTGAAAGTTTCCTTTGAATCATCTTGCATCTTGGTGAAAAATTGGCATGAAGTAGTAAAATTATCATGTAGAAAAACACTTAGAAAAATTTCCAAGTCTTGAAAATTTTGATTTTTTAAATTGACTTTTGACTTTCTTGATTTCTTGATGATCAAGCTTCATATTTTTGAATGTCTTTATGAATTTTGATCTTTGAGACTCAATGTTAACCAAAAAATCAAAGTTTGACTTTTAGTGTATCAGTTAACTTTTTCATCAGTTGACCAAATTTCATATATCAATTGTTTGATCTTGAGGAATGATTTGAATCATGACATTAGGTCAAGATAATTTTTTTGAATCCTTGAGACCATGTTTCAAACCAATAGATCATTTATTAGGTCAAAAGTTCAAAATCAGTCATTCTTAATCAAAACCCTAATTTTGACCATTTTGCCCCTTTGATGATTTGAACACTTTTCTTGAAGAATTGTGATCCAAAATTGATAAATTGATGAATATGACTTCAAAATGTTTATATTGGTCAAAAATATTGAAGTTTGACTGTAAGTTGACCACATTTGACTTTTTATCCAATACAGTTGATTTTCAATCATCTGATCAATTGACTGAGCAAAATTGTGATCCAAAACATGAAACTTGGCATGAGTGTTCTTGGAGGTCTATAATGAACCATGAAAGTCATTTTAGGAAATAGAAGTCCAATTGTCCCTGTGAAAATCATAACCCTAATTTGAGGCATCAATGTTTAGGAGGTGATTTGACCTAGCCAACACTTGTGCAATCTTGAGCTATTGAAGATCTTTGTGAGAAGTGTCTTGAGAAAAGAGAGGGAAAATTTTGGGGTACAACAGCTGCCCCTGTTCAATATTCTTAAACCTGAAAAGTTAGATCGGCGTGTCCGCTTTTCGTAACTTGAAGGTGGAAGATGATTGAACACTAAAGTGCCCATAAATTTGCACCCGTTTGTGCACAAAGTAGTATTGTTGGTTGATTATGTTGGGAATGAACTTGAAGATTCCATTTGAAGAGGTAATTAAGAGTTATATGATATGGGCTTATAGATTCCATCCAAAGTGACTCTTTATAGAGATTAGAAGAAGTATCTGAATAAATCTTTGGTCGATTTATACTGAAACAATAAATGTCTGTAATAATCTTTAACTGGATAATGAATCAGCATAAATCTTAGGAGCGACTTAACTGAAATAGAGAAAGGATTCACTGGAACGGAATCAGGATAAATCATTGGTCGATTTAAACTGAACCAGTAGAGGTCTAAAATTGTCTTTAACTGGATAACGAATCAGTATAAATCTTAGGAGTGATTGAACTGAAACAGAGAAAGGGTCCACCGAAACAGAATCAGGATAAATCATTGATCGTTTAAACTGAACCAGTAGAGGTCTGAAATTGTCTTTAATTGGATAATGAATTAGTATTAATCTTAGGAGCGATTTAACTGAACTAGAGAAAGGGTCCACCAGAACAGAATCAGGATAAATCATTGATTGCTTTAAATTGAACCAGTAGAGGTCTGAAATTGTCTTTAACTGGATAACAAATCAATATTAATCTTAGGAGAGATATAACTGAACCAGAGAAAGGGTCCACCAGAACGGAATCAGGATAAATCATTGATTGATTTAAACTGAACTAGTAGAGGTCTGAAATTGTCTTTAACTGGATAATGAATCAGTATTAATCTTAGGAGCGGTTTAACTGAACCAGAGAAAGGGTCCACTGGAACGGAATCATGATAAATCATTGATCTATTTAAATTGAACCAGTAGAGGTATGAAATTGTCTTTAAATGGATAACGAATCAGTATTAATCTTAGAAGCGATTTAACTGAACCAGAGAAAGGGTCCACCAGAACGGAATCAGGATAAATCATTGATCAATTTAAACTGAACCAGTAGATGTCTGAAATTGTCTTTAACTGGATAATGAATCAGTATAAATCTTAGGAGCGATTTAACTAAACCAGTGAAAGGGTCCACCGAAATGGAATCAGGATAAATAATTGATCGATTTAAACTGAACCAGCAGAGGTCTTGAACTTGGAAATGTTTGTTGTTGATGGTATTCAGCTGGTGACTGATATTTCCTGAAAAGGTAAAGAGTTAGATGTATGTGATGTTATTATGCATGCACTGCGTAATGATGTTCTCAAAATAAATGATACCATGTTGTATGCATTTTGTCATGTATATGTTATGATGTATGAACTGAAATGTTGTTGAAGTGTATCTTTGTTTGGGAAAATAAATCCCTGACTACTGCTAGGGATGAAGAGTATGTGTATCTTCAACCTTATCTAGAGTGCTTCCGCTGGGAATTCATGTATACTGTTTGAGGAAACTCTGCAGGGAATGTTGATTTCTGCTTGGGGAATAGAGTTCAGGAATTTTAGTTGTCCATTGCTCTACTGGGGAATTTAGTTCTTTATACTTCCAGTTTGTCTGAGGGGGGTAAAGTTAACTGTTATTTGGTCAGATTCCAGGCTTTGCAGCAACTTTCTGGGGATAGTATCAACTCTATTAGAGAAGAGGGGTCTGTCAATTAATTTGTAGTAGTTGGAGGAATAAACCCTGCTGAGGAAAGTATTTTGAAGGCCTTATTGGGGAAATGAATTCGTCTGGGGAATAAATTTTGCGAGGTTTCTTTCTCAGCTTTGGAAGATCAAACTTGGTTGGGGAAGAAAATTTCCTGGAGATATGCTGATTGGAACTCTGGATGGAGAATGTATGACTTCACTCTATGGGTATAATCCTATTGAAGTGACTCTGTGGGGATATCCCAAATCCTTAAGTAAACGCTTATTCCTGTTCTTGTGTGTATATTTGTTAACAGTTAATCAACGTTTATATGCATATGTTCATTCAATTTTAGTTATTGGACATTTTTGCAATCAAAACAGAAAAACAAAAAGTATGCACTTCAAAGTATATTTGTATTGATATTTTTCCTATAAACAGGCGTTTTAGTACAGGGAGACAGAAATCCTAGTAAGAAGAAGTCGTCGAAAAATGAAAAGAATACAGAGTGAAAACAAAAATTGTATAGCCATGTGGAAGTGATCTCATTGGGTTCCAACTCCGCTATTGCCTCTATGTCTTCGAATATCATCCCTTGTCGTTGAAAGAAGTTGATTGAATTGATCTCATACCATTTGAACTTTTGACCTTGGTAATAAAGATGGTTGTTAGTGATCTGACGGGACAAAGTCGTATGCTTTAATCCTTAACTTTTGCCTGGACCTCCCTTTCAGGTTTTCAGTCCACCAGGATACCCTTTTTTGCCCAAGCCTCCCTTTCAGGTTTTTGACTTGTCGGGTGTAAAATCTTTTGTATATATCCCTAATTTTTGCACAAACCTTTATGGTTTGCCGGGATGCCCTTATTTTTTCCTAGGTATGTCAACCCAGCGGGTCATTCTTATGCGTATTATTTTTTGACTATGTCTGTGTTCACATGATGTGGGAAATCTTCATCGTCCATAGTGGTTAACACCATGGCACGCCAGAGAATACTTTCTTAACAACAAGTGGCCATTCGTAAGTGGGAGTCCATTTGCCCCTGGGATCACCTTGTGGTAAAATGATGCGCTTTATTACCAAGTTGCCATCCTGGTATACTCGAGGTTTGATCTTCTTATTGAATGCCTTGACCATACACTTTTGATATATTTAACCATGAAAAACAACAGCCAGTCTCTTCTCGTCAATCAAATTCAACTGATCCAATCTTGTCAGAATCCATTCATCTTCACCTAAGTCTGCTTCTTTCATAATCCTCAGCGAAGGAATTTGAACCTTGACAGGTAGGACGACTTTCATGCCATAAACTAAAGAGAACGGGGTTTCCCCAGTTGATGTTCGTGTTGAGGTACGATAGCTATGAAGAGCGAATGGTAGCATCTTATTCCAGTCTTTATAGGTCACCACCATCTTTTTCACGATCTTCTTTATGTTCTTAATAGCAGCTTCCACCGCGCCATTCGTCTTAGGTCTGTATGGGGAAGAGTTATGATGCTTGATTTTGAACTGCATGCAAAGTTTAGTAATCATGGCATTGTTTAGGTTTGTTCCATTGTCAATGATGATCCTTTAATGGATGCCATATCGGCATATGAGGTTATGCTTGATAAATCGGGCTACAACGTTCTTGGTAACTGAGGCAAATGAAGAAGATTCTACCCATTTGGTGAAGTAATCAATGGCGACGAGGATGAAACGATGTCCATTAGAGGAAGTGGGATTGAGTTCTCCAATCATGTTAATGCCCCACATTGAAAATGGCCACAAAGCGGTCATGAAGTTTAAAGGTATTGGAGGTACATGAACCTTGTCGGCATATATCTGACACTTATGGCAAGTCCTCAAGTGGCAGTGACAATCAATTTCCATAGTCGACCAATAGTAACCAGCCCTCAGAATATTCTTGGCCATAGTTTGTCCCCTAGAGTGAGTTTTGAAGATACCCTCATGCATGTCTTCCATGATTTTCTCTGCCTCCTTCTTGTCCATACAGTGGAGTAGAGTTGAATCATGGTTGCACTTGTACAGGATCCCGTTGCTTAGGAAGAATTTGGCTGAGAACCTCCATAGGAATTTTTTGTCGTTGATTGAGGCTCCCTCAGGATACTCTTCTGTTTCAAGGTACCTCTTCACCTCATGTTACCAAGGCTTCTCTTCATCAGTGTCGATCTCATGACAGTCGCATGGTCTTCAAATCTTTTGATGGTAATTCTAGGAGCTTCGTTGTCCCAATTGACCTTGAACATAGACGACATAGTTTCTAAGGCATCTGCCAACTGATTTTCTTCCCTCGGGATATGCTCGAAGGTGACCTCTTCAAAGTATGGAATTAAGGTTAGCATAATCTCTTTGTAAGGGATTAAATTCGGATGTTTGGTATCCCATTCTCCTTTAACTTGAATAATTACCAAGGTCGAATCTCCGTATACACTTAAGGACTTGATTCTTAAGTCAATAGCAACCTTTAGACCCAAGATGCATGCCTCATACTCAGACATGTTATTTGTACAGTCGAAGCAAAGCCTGGAAGTGAAAGGTGTATGGAAACCTTCGGAAGAAATGCTCACAACACCAATTCCATTACCCAAAGCATTGGAAGCTCCATCAAAAACCATAGTCCACCGGGAACCTTGTTCAGGTCCGTCATACGGTCCAGGATTTTCACAGTCGGTTATCAGCATGATATTCTCATCCGAGAATTAAAATTTTATGGATTGGTAATCATCAACAGCTTGATGGGAAAAATTATCCACCAACACACTTTCCTTGGTTACTTTTTGTGTAGTGTACTGGATATCGTATTCAGTCAAAATCATTTTCCATCTGGCTATTCGTCCAGAGAGAGATGGCTTCTCGAAGATATACTTGATGGGATCCACCTTAGAAGTTAATAAAATGGTGTGAGTTAACATATACAGTCTTAGCTGGCGAGTAGCCCATGCCAAAGTGCAACAAGTTTTCTCGAGCAGTGAATATCTAGTTTCACAGTCGGTAAACTTTTTGCTAAGGTAGTATATTGTATGCTCTTTTCGGCCAGACTCGTTATGCTGGCCCAACACATACCCCATTGAATTCTCTAATACAGTCAAGTACATAATCGTATGTCTTCCTTCAAATGGAGGCATTAAGATTGGAGGTTCTTGTAAATACTCCTTGATCTTATCAAAAGTTATTTGGCAGTCGTCATTCCATTTGACTACTTGATCTTTCTTCAGCAGTTTGAAGATTGGCTCACAAGTAGCAGTTAAGTGAGAGATGAATCAAGAAATTTAGTTGAATCGACCTAAGAAGACTCTGTCTTCCTTCTCAGTACAGGGAGCTGGTATTTCTTGTATGGCTTTGACTTTTGCAGGATCGACCTCAATACCTGTAAGTGTTTGTTGGCAGCAATTTTGGTAAAATAATATGCTGTTACTGTTTTGCTAAATGTCTTGACATTTGTAGCAAACTGTTTTGAATGATGTCAAAGTATATATCTTGACATCTACCTCCTGAACTAATCTCAGCCAACATCAGTATTTGTTTTTCTGTTTCCTATTTTCCAGTGCTCCATAATTCAAGATTTGCAACTCACAGGCAGCGAAAAATATGGAGGAATATTTTTTAAAATGCATAGATTTTATCTTGATCTGTTTTTATGGAAATATTCAAAATAATTGAATATTTGGTTTTAAATCCCAAGCCCACAACTGCGCATATATAAGGACTTGCTTCCTTATTCAAACCACTACAACTTTTGAAGAATAATACTTTCTTTCTGTTTTAAAAAGTCTAAGTCTTTTAATTGTCAAACACTCTAGTATTTATTGAATACTTGAGTCTTAGGTAGAAGTATAGCACGGGTAGTGATTAAGTGATTAGATCATAAACTGGTTGTTTACTGAGGGTCTATAAATTAATACTATTTAGTGGACTTGTCCCTGACTTGGTAGCCCCCAGAGTAGGTGTTGTACACTGAACTGGGTGAACAATCTCTTGTATTTTTACTACTTTTGATTTTACTGCTCTTTACTTGTAAACAAATATTTGTGTCGTGACATCTCATTCGACATCACATATCTGATACCAGAATTTCAATTGGTATCAGAGCAGGCATCCTGCTCTTTATCTGGGTGAGATCCAGGGAAGATACTTTATGGTACTATGGACAAGGAAGGAGGATTTGTAAACAGACCACCCATTCTAGATGGAAGTAATTATGACTACTAGAAACCACGTATGGTTACCTTTTTAAAGTCTTTGGATAGCAGGGCTTGTAAAGATATTTTAAAAGGATGGAAACACCCTGTCAAATTGGGATAAAATGAAGAACCTACTTCTGAGTTAAAACCAGAGGAAGATTGGTCCAAAGAAGAATATGGAATTCCTCTTAGAAATTCTAAAGCCTTGATTGTTATATTCAATGGAATTGACAAGAACATTTTCAGATTAGTGAATACATGTGAAGTAGCTAAGGATGCATAGGGAATTCTTAAATCTACTCATGAAGGCACATCCAAAGTTAAGATGTCAAGACTTCAGTTGCTCACCACAAAATTTGAGAATTTAAGAATGAAGGATGATGAAAGTATAAATGATTTCCATATGAATATTCTCGAAATTGCTAATGCCTCCAGTGCTTTAGGGGAGAAAACACCTGAAGACAAGTTGGTGAGAAAGATGCTCAGGTCTCTTCCCAAGAGATTCGATATGAAAGTGACTGCTATAGAAGAAGCTCAAGACATTGACAAAATGAAAATGGATGAACTTGTTGGATCCCTCCTGACATTTGAATTAAGCATCAATGAAAGATTTGAAAAGAAGAACAAAAGCATAGCCTTTGTATCAAATACTGAAGATGAAGAGGAAGACTGTGATTTGGATACAGATGGAGGAATATCAAATTCCTTAGCTATACTTGGAAGACAGTTTAACAAAGTGATAAAAAGAATGGATAGAAACCAAATATCAAATGTCAAGAACATCTCATCTGACATCCATAAGTCAAATGAGTTTGGAAGAAAAGGGGCTGAAGAAAAATCCACTCAAGGGAAGGGAGTACAATGTCATGAATGTGAAGGCTTTGGTCACATTAGAGCTGAATGTCCTACATATCTTAAGAAACAGAAAAAGAATCTATCTGTTACTTGGTCTGAATAGGATTCGGAGAGTGATCATGAAGAATCTGCCAAGTATGTTAAAGCATTAATAGGAAAATATGTATCTGATGAAGAGTCTAGTGATAGGGAACTAACCTTTGATGAGTTACCTACTTAATACAAAGAATTATGTCTCTGAAGTGCAGAAGTGTGTCTTGAAGGGGAGAAACAAAAAGCCCTCATAACTCAGCTGAAGGAGGAAAGGGAAGAGCATCTTAAAACTATTTCTGATATGAAAATTTGTAAAATCAAGCTTCTCAAATGCACTTTTGTTTTGATGAAGACAAACCATGAGGGATAAAGAAGGCAAAGATTATTGATCAAACTAAAAGCATCTATGGATAAAGTCTCAAGTTCAAACACTTAGCTAATTTCAAGGTATAATGATAATACTTACTTTTGAACTTAAGACATAATGCTCAATGGTGAAAGGAAATATTTTATATTGTCCAAATCCTTACTCAAGTTTTTCTAAGCTAAAAAACATTTTCCACTTGAGTGCAATCGATTTGCATATTAGTGCAATCGATTGCATGCTTCAATTTTTCAAAACATTTGCTATTGTTTCTCAGTGCAATCGATTTGCATGTTTATGCAATCGATTGCACTCAATAAATTTTTGCTACTTACTTCACATGCAATCGATTTACACTCTTGTGCAATAGATTGCACACTCAAAATATTTGAAATTCTAGCTGTTGAAACTCCGTGCAATCGATTTACACAAAGGGTGCAATCGATTGCATGCTGCACGATTTTGAAAAACAGCAGCTTTACACATGCCTGTTCATAACACCTTTTCATGGAAACCTTTCACTCAATCTTGGCAATTGTTCATGATTCGTCTCCAGAACTTTATGATGTTTCAAAAAGGTGCTATGAACATATAAATACTCATTTTCAAAATCATTTCAACACCTCTTCCAAATATATTTTATGAATTTTCAAATATCAAACTCAAGTTTTTCTTCACTTTCATACACAAGTTTTCTTCACACTTTCACATATTATTAATCAGAAAACTTTGAGCATTATATATCTTGAGTCATTGTATACTATTATCATTGTAAGAGAAGATTAATTCATTGATTAAATCACTCAAAGTGATCATTACTACTCAAACTCACTCAAATCAAATATTGATAAATACTTACTTATTTTTCAGGCTCGTTGGAAATAAGTTTAAGTGGTTTTGTAAATCTTGTCTTTCCAGGATTGTTGGATACAAGTGAAGTCACTTTGAGAGGATTGTTATCATTGTTGACATAGTGAAAATCCAAGAGGATTGTTCTTGGTTTTGGGTAGTTCTTGTTTAAGTTTGCCACAATAAGGAAATCCCTTTCATGTTGAAAGGGGACTGGAGTACTCTCGGACTGTGAGGGGAACCAGGATATATCGCTTGTGTCTCTTTATTTTTCTGCACTTTAATCTTTCATAAACTCACCATAATCCAGAAAAATATTGCACTCAATCAATTTTTTCTACTGACTTCACATGCAATCGATTTACACTCTTGTGCAATCGATTGCACACTCAAAATATTTGAAATTCTAGCTGTTGAAACCCCGTGCAATCGATTGCACACTCAAAATATTTGAAATTCTAGCTGTTGAAACCCCGTGCAATCAATTTACACAAAGGGTGCAATCGATTGCATGCTGCACGATTTTGAAAAACAGCAGCTTTGCACATGCCTGTTCATAACACCTTTTCATGGAAACCTTTCACTCAATCTTGGCAATTATTCATGATTTATCTCCATAACTTTATGATGTTTTAAAAAGGTGCTATGAACATATAAATACTCATTTTCAAAATCATTTCAACACCTCTTCCAAATATATTTTCTGAATTTTAAAATATCAAACTCAAGCTTTTCTTCACTTTCATACACAAGTTTTCTGCACACTTTCACATATTATTAATCAGAAAACTTTGAGAATTATATATCTTGAGTCATTGTATACTATTATCATTGGAAGAGAAGATCAATTCATTGATTAAATCACTCAAAGTGATCATTACTACTCAAACTCACTCAAATTAAATATTGATAAATACTTATTTATTTTTCAGGATTGTTGGAAATAAGTTTAAGTGGTTTTGTAAATCTTGTCTTTCCAGGATTGTTGGATACAAGTAAAGTCACTTTGAGAGGATTGTTATCATTGTTGACATAGTGAAAATCCAAGAGGGTTGTTCTTGGTCCAAGAGGATTGTTCTTGGTTTTGGGTAGTTCTTGTTTAAGTTTGCCACAATAAGGAAATCTCTTTCATGTTGAAAGGGGACTTGAGTACTCTCGGACTGTGAGGGGAACCAGGATATATCGCTTGTGTCTCTTTATTTTTCTGCACTTTACTCTTTCATAAACTCACCATAATCCAGAAAAATAATATCCATCATCACTAAAACCAAATTTTTTTAAAGTACCTAATTCACCCCCCTCTTAGGTGCACTTCGTACTTACAAAATTGAAGTGTCTTCTCTGAATTAAAATCTTGATAGAATGGTTAAATCTCTCAAGATGCTGAATAATGGGTCTGACACATTAGATGAAATTCTCAAAATAGGAAGAGTGACAAGAGACAAGAGTGGTCTAGGTTTTAATGAGAAAAAGGAACCTAAATCAAAAGAGCATCCCATATTCATACATCATGGCATACACAAACATATTGCATACATCATAATCTCATTTATTTTGAGAACATCATCACAATGAATTTCATACATCATGACGTTGCATATGATTAACTCTTTACCTTTCATGGAAAAGATCAAATCAATAAGCTACGTATAACAAAGGGCTATTCCAAGATTTTCCTCAGAAAGATATCCTCACAGGATTTCCCTGGGTCAGACAGGTCGACACTAAGATCTCTATGATTACTATGCCAATGGAAGATGTACCAAGACTTTCGTCTGGGTCAGTTGAATCACTACTAAGTTCCTCCTGATTACTATGCCAGTCAAAGTTATCCCAAGATCTCTCTGCTTATTATGCTGGTGGAAGAGATTCCAAGACTTTCGTTTGGGTCAGTTGAATCGCTACTAAGATTCTTCTGATTACTATGCCAGTCAAAGTTAACCCAAGATCTCTATACTTACTATGCCGGTGGAAAAGATTCTGAGACTTTTGTCTGGGTCAGTTGAATCGCTACTAAGATCCTCCTGATTACTATGCCAGTCAAAGTTAATTCAAGGCCTTTCCCGGGTTTAGTCAAATCGATACTAAGATTTCTATCCCAGTTGAAGACAACTTGAGACCTTTATCTGGTTCAGTCAAATCAATACTGATTTCTATTCTAGTTAAAGAAGCTATAAAGCTCGGAAACTGACCGAATAATAGTCAATCAACAATTCAAGATACTGTGAAGCCTAGAGTACGACCAGATAACAATTTAATCTTGTTTCCCCAGTAAGTCACTGTGAAGCCTAGAGCACGACTAGATAGCAGTCAACCTTATTATCCTCAACAAGTCACTATGAAGCCTGGATCCTGACCAGATAGCAGTTCACTTTCGTCTTTTCAATCAAGAGATGACTCCCCAGTAGAGTAACAGACAACTGAAACTCCTAGACTCTATTCCCCAAGACAGAGACCAACATTCCTCAGCGGAGTCCTCCTCAGCAACAGGAACAGAAGTTCTCACAAAGGAATATCTCATGAAAGCATCTACTCTGGATGGCGTCTTTAAGCCCATCTCCGACGACTTTCATTCATCTTCTCCAAATGACATCTGTAAGCCCATTCCCGATGTTATCAACCATCAATATTACTTCATGCGAGTGCAAATTTCGGGGCACTCTAGTGTTCAATCATCTTCCACCCTCAGATTACGAAAGGCAGACAAGCCAATCTACATCCTCAGGTTTAAGAAGATTGAACAGGGGCAGCTGTTGTACCCAAAAATTTTCCCTCTCATTTCACTCAAGACATTCTTCCAAAGATCTTTAAGTGCTCAAGGTTGGCTAAGAATTGACCAGACAAATCCTCCTCTTAAGACAATAAGCCTAAAACTAGGGTTTCAATTTCAAGCAAGATGGTTGAGTCCAAAGGGTCCCAAATGGTCTCCATTGTCCTAATATGTCCTCAAGATCATCCATGCCAAGTTTCATGCCTTGCACAACAAGTTTGCTCAGTCAACTGCTCAAATGCCTGAAAATCAACTGTACTAGGTCAAAAGTCAATTGTGGCCCAAATACAGTCAAACTTCAAGATTTTTGGTCAAAGTCAACATTTTGAAGTAATATCCATCATTTGGTCAAGGGTTGATCACGATTCCTCAAGAAATGCTCCTAACTTATCAAAAGTCGAAAATGGCAAATTAGGGTTTCTATAAGAAAAGTCAACCAAACTTTAACCAGGTATAACTTTCTCATACTTTATCAGAAATTTTACAACCAAGGCTCATTTTGAAGAGAATCCAATTCCGTACAACTTCTCTTCAACCCTCAAGGTCAAGAAATTCCTCAATCAAAAGATACAAGATCATACATTATAGGTCATTTCAAAAAGTCAACAAAAACACCTTTTGGGTCAAAGATCCTTACATGAACATGGAATATACAATTGAGATGAAACCAAGAGGGTTATTTAGAGGACACCCTAAGCTTTCTAAAAATTCTAATAACACCCTCTTAGGGTAAAAAAATGAGAGAGATATGCATTTCTAAAGTTGACCAAATTTTGGAAATGTGCATGAAGTCAACATTGATCAAAATTGATTTTTTTTCTTTCTAAATGGGCCCATGTTTTCTTGTTTGAAACTTGTTCCTAAGATGACCCACGACCCCTGAGCTTATCCACCTATTATTTTTATTATTTGTTTTGATTTTTTATTCATTTAAATCAAAATAAATCAATTTAAATAGTGGAATAATGAAATAAAATCCAAGATTTGATTTTATGAGAACATTATGAGTCTATAATCAGCTGGAAACTCAAAGATTTCGTGCAAGGAATGATTGGAACAAAAATAGCAAGATTTGGCTATTTTAGAAACTAAAAATATACATGGCAAATCAAATCTTTTCTCCATAATTTTTCAAGATTGCATCTGTTTTTGTTGACCTAATTCATTCTATTATATATTCATAATATTCCCAGAGCAAAAGGACAAGGATTGCCCGTGTAGAATTGAGAGAGAAAAACTCAAATTTTTGACAAGAAAGTGGTGGTCGGATTTTTGTCCACAAGGAGGTTCAAAGCATTTTGAAGGTTGCAATCTATTCCTGGCAGCATTTGGAAGCTACCTGAATCATTCCCACGCATTAAGACGTCCAGAATCGTCCTCCATGATCTCACGATTTGCACACTTGTTCTTGAATCTGATTTTGAATATACACGCATGATAAATGAATTCTAACTACATATTCATGTTTGTATAATCATTTAGAACATGTTTGCATAATTAATTGTCTGTTTTGATGTATATTTAGCTGACTGCCATTGCTAGGGTTTGAAGCTTCGTTTTAGGGTTTCTTGTTTTAGGCAAAATCAGGGCTAAAGATGAGTATCATTGTACTCACGAGATCAAACCCAATTTGTCTGTATTCTTGGATTTCATTTTTATTGCGTGATTGTGATTTTTGAGATATGCAGGTTTATAGCTACAACATATGTCCGTAGGTAAAAGTATTGAACCTAAAACGACAGTCCCTTGGGGAAGACGACTGCGTGTCAAAGCCTGGTTGGGTAGATTGAACTTGGCGCGCATTTTGTTACAGCCACTAACCATTATTCAATATCTTATATTTTGTTTATTTATATTAACAAAAGACCAAGTGGCCCAGTGGCAAGCAGGAAGGGTGTTAAAGCGTTGTGTGTGGAAGGTCAGGGGTTCGACCCCTGCCTCCAACGTTTTCTGTTTTATCAATATTTTCTTGAATATTCTATGCTATCATCACATTGCTTTGGGTCTTATTTTTTTTGCTACATTCTGACCCCTTGTCTTGCTGTTCATACATCCTGCCCATTTTATTTTATTTTTTTTTAATTTTTATTATTATTATTAGTATTATTATAAATATTAATTTTCATTATTAGTAATAAAAACCCAAAAAATATTTTTATTTATTATTTTCACATTTTATTTTTTATTTTTCTTCACAAAAACAAAAGAATAAAAGCATTTCTTTTACATTTTCTTTAATAATTAAATTTACCTTTTTAAATACTTAGATAACTTAATTTTAATTATTATTATATTATTTATTTATTTTTCTTATAAATTAAAATCAATTTATAATTTAGGACTTTTACTTAATTATTTTTATTTACTAACTTAATTAAATTCACCAAAACCATAAAAAAACTTGTTTTCTTTAAATTAATTTATTCTACTAACTTAATATTAATTTTCTTTTTAGTTAATTATTTTATTTTAATTAATTAGGTCAAAAAACCCTTTTCATGAAAAACCCAAATAAAAAAGGTCACATTTCTTCTTACATTTCTTACATTTTTATTTAATTTCTTTTTTTGTTCTAATTATTTCAAAAACAAATCAATTTTTTTAATTAAAATCACAAAATCAAAAAATCTCAAAAATAGGATTTAATCTTTATTTTTAATAAATTAATTCTTTTCAAATTAATTATTTTAATTAACTTTATTTTTGTTTCATTAATTAAAATTAATTAGAAAAATTAGGTTTAAACTTCAAATCTTTTTTTTTCTTCATAAAATCCCAAAAAAATATTTTTAACAATCAAATTAGATTTCTAGGGCTTTTGAACTTTTGTCCAGTTAATTCTCGCGCGTAATTACTTTTTCCATACAATTAATTTTTTACTATTGATGTAACTGTGCCCGGTTTGTAATAGCTTAATTAGGGTTTTTCAATTCTACATTTTTACTTTTCAGTCATTAATTATGTAATTGCACCAAAGCCTTGTAATAGTTAAGATTTTTATCTTTCCGCCATTTATTTTCCCGCACGATAAATTTCTTAGATGAATGTTTAATAGGGTCGTATGATACGGTGGGAGAACTGACTTGGTTGTTTTACAACTGATCATAAATGCTGCGGTTAGCAAGAGTCGCCACCGACTTTTCTTTTATCCAAAAGGAAAGGTGAAAAAGCACAGGAAAGACCTTTGAGATGTTTTCTTGAGTTCGAGGGGTAGATTATGAAAAGGGAAGGTATTAACACCCTTTTCATCCATGGTTTTCCATGGGCTCTTAGTTACTTGCTAGATCACTTGCTTTTGTTTGAAATTGTGCTTTGTGTGGTTTTTGAAAGTATTTTGGAAAGAGGCCATTGTTTAGGAAAAATTTGTAATGATTCTCGTTCGTAAGAATGTATACAAAGTGTTTGATATTTTGAAAATGTTTTCAAGTTTTGAAAGATGTTTTGAAAGTATTGGTGTTTGTTTTGAAAATAGCAAGGATATTTTGGTTTTGAAATCGAGCAAGTAACTAGGAACATTCTACCTACTCAAAAGTCTTTCATGTTTATTTTCTCTTTCCTTTGACATTGTTATCTTACTATTGATTTGGTAAATAACCCTATCTTTGGATGTAAAAGGGACGGGCGTGGGTCATCGTATAACGATGATTAACAATGTTTCAAGATATCTTAGCATTTTTCTTTAGGGACTAAGATCATTTTGAAAGGCAACATAGATAGCGTCATCGAGGGACTATGATCTTGTATTTTGCTTGTTTTTGCTAAGATACCTTACATGAATAATATGGCCATTTTTGTAAGACAACAAAGTGGATTTACCCTAAGGGTGTAAGTGTGCAAGTGTATTGATTTATATGTATTGTTTTGTCTTGATTAGGGTTTGTTGTTTGTTGGTTTTAATCTTTCCATACAAAACCCTAATTACTAGCATTTGTATATAAAGCAATAAATTGCGGAAATTAAAATTACTAAGCTATTACAATGCTTAGGGAAGGGGGGGGGGGGGGGGGTACAAATTACAAATTAGGAATATCTCAATAAATTAAATCTAAATAATTATTACAACCATATTGAATTTTGAATAAATGTACAAAATAAGGATAAAATGCAAAAAAAAAAAAAAGAAATGTAAGAAGAAATGTGACCTTTTTTATTTGGGTTTTTCATGAAAAGGGTTTTTTGACCTAATTAATTAAAATAAAATAATTAACTAAAAAGAAAATTAATATTAAGTTAGTAGAATAAATTAATTTAAAGAAAACAAGTTTTTTTAGGGTTTTGGTGAATTTAATTAAGTTAGTAAATAAAAATAATTAAGTAAAAGTCCTAAATTCTAAATTGATTTTAATTTATAAGAAAAATAAATAAATAATATAATAATAATTAAAATTAAATTATCTAAGTATTTAAAAAGGTAAATTTAATTATTAAAGAAAATGTAAAAGAAATGCTTTTATTCTTTTGTTTTTGTGAAGAAAAATAAAAAATAAAATGTGAAAATAATAAATAAAAATATTTTTTGGGTTTTTATTACTAATAATGAAAATTAATATTTATAATAATACTAATAATAATAATAAAAATAAAAAAAAATAAAATAAAATGGGCAGGATGTATGAACAGCAAGACAAGGGGTCAGAATGTAGCAAAAAAAATAAGACCCAAAGCAATGGAGGCCCAGGCGATGCAAAAACAAAGAAAATGTCAAAAAGTGAAAAAATGGAAAAAAGGTCACGTTGAGGCTTGAACCCAGGACCTAAGGGTGACAGGCGCGCGCTTTAACCACTGGGGTGGTGATACATCCATTAACTTATGTTAAACCATAAATATATATTAGAAACTGCTTCCTGAAAACAACTTCATCTTCAACCTCTAGCCAAACCACTTGCATCTTGTTCATTTCTCACCCATTTGCAAAAATGTAAACATTAAACTTATGGCAAATTTCACCATGATTCCAGAAAAGTAAACAACTTAAACTAATTCTCAAAATGAGTATGGATTTTGAATGGTACCAAATTTTGAACTAAATTTTCCAGGATGTTCAGATTCAAAATTATAACTACTCAAGCAATATAAATGAAATCTAAAGACATGGTTAGTTTTAGGGCTATGATATCTACATTTTATCTTCACAAATGGAAAGCAAATGATGCCTATATGAAGAGTTCAAAAGTCAGAAAACTCACCTTGAAAATGGAATTCGTGTTTTGAGTTGGAGCTTGTTTCAAGGTGCTGCAAGGATCAGGTTAGCTTCCTTGAGGTCACAAGAAGCTAATGAAATGATTAGCTTGGTTGGAGAGTGGCTGAAATGGTCTGTAGAATTCCAACTCTGATGCTCTGTTTTTGAACTTGGAAATGGAGGAAGATGGTGTTACAGTCGTGTAACAGGGACAAGGATGGCTTGTGTATGATGCTTGGAAGCTTTAGGAAGCAAAAGGCTAAGAAACGCACGAGTAGTTTTTGATTTTGGTGTTCAAGGTCAGAAACTATGCAACAATGGAGTTTTTGGGCAATTTTTGATTTGAGAGAGTTTTTGTGTATTTCAGGATGCTTCAGATCATCCTTTAGCTCATAAATAGTGCCTCTATTTATAAGCAAAAAGTATGGAGGCTTGTATCTGATTAGAATTCAAAATCACATGTTTAGGCTCAACATGTTATTTTTTGAGAAATCAAGTTTCAATGCCTTGTGTACTGGCTAAGATAGAGTGGTTATGCTTTAAACACACTTGCTTATGACTTTGTGGATGAAGTGTGATCAGAGGGAACAAGTTAGAGGCTCAAGAATTGACTTTGTATATAAAGCTTGCTTTTCTAAAATGGAAGTGTTCACTTTGTGCCATTAATGGAAATATGGATTGGATAAAGCTTAAACCACTTGGATTAAAGCTCAAAAGTTTGTGTAATACATTAATGATGGATAGATAAACAAGTTAGAAGTCCTGCAAAGCAAGATTATGCAGCCTAATATTGAAATTGCATTTTTGTTCATCATGAGAATGACCTATAATTTTAGTTTGAAACCCTAAATTCCTCTCTTCGATTCTCCTTGCTCAAGAATGATCTCAAGGAGTTCTTGGACATTTTAGAAAGCTTGTAATATGCTCTACAACCCTTTTTTAAATCACTTTTGAAAATTCCCCTTGGAACTATATGAAAAAGTGCCATGAAGTTAGGTCAAAATACTGCATAACTAGGGAAATTTTTTCACTAAGTGTTTAGTTTCAAGACCATGACTTCATGAATTAATAACTTGAGATCTAAGAATTTCTAGAAGAAGTTGTGTAAATTAATGTTGTAGAACTCATGGAGATCTACAACTTTCATGATGAAAGTTTCTTTTGAATCATCTTACATCATGGTGAAAAGTTGGTCAAAGTTGTGAAAAAACATGAAGTTTTCCATACTTAGAAAAATTTCTAAGTTTGAAAACTTTGACTTTTCAAAATGAAATCTTGACTTTTTGATTTATTGATGAAAAAGTTTTATATTTTGACATGTTTTGATGAATTTTGATCTTTGACACTTGATTTTGACCAAAAAGTCAAAGTTTGACTTTTCAGTGTACAGTTGACTTTTGATCAGTTGACTGAAAATCAACTATCAATCCAATTGATCTTGAGCAATATTTTGAGTCATGCCATTAGGTCAAAGTGATGCAATTGAACTCTTAAGATCATGACTCAAACCAATTAACCAATTGCTAGGCTAAAAATCAGAAATTGCCCTTTCTTAGTCAAAACCCTAATTTTGACCATTTTGCCCTTTTGATGATTTGATCAAATGTATTGAGGAATTATGGTCCAAACTTGATCAAATGATACCTATGAGTTTATAATGTTGATATGGATAAAAAAATTATGAAGTTTGACTGTAAATTGGCCACAATTGACTTTTTCCCTAATACAGTTGACTTTTAGGTCAACTGGTCAATTGACTGGGCAAAAATGTGATCCAAGGCTTGAAACTTGACATGAGTAATATTGGGGGTCCATAATGATCCATGAAAGTCATATGAGGCATTGAAAGTTAAATTATCCTTGTGCAATCTCAAACCCTAATTTCAGTCATAAGTGCTTAAGGAGGTGTCTTAAGCTGATTATACCTTGTGCAGTCTTGAACCAAAGGAGATCTTGTGAGAAAACATTTGATAAATGAGAAGGAAAAGTTTTGGGTATAACAACTTCCCCCGTTCAATCTTCTTAAACCTGAAGAGTTAGATTGGCGGATCCACCATTCATGACTTGAAGGTGAAAGATGATTGGACACTAGAGTGCCCAGAAATTTGCACTCGATGATGTGGTGGTTGACAATGTAGGGAATGAGCTTAAAGATGCCATTTGGAAAAAATGATGGAAAGTTATTTGAGATGGGCTTACAGATGCCATCCAAAAATAATTGTTGGCAGGAATGGAAGAAGTGTCAGAATAAATCTCTGGTTGATTTATACTGGAATAGTGGATGTGTTGGGTTGAGTACTAGAATAATATCCACAAATGGATTGTATTTGACTCGTATCTGAAATCTTAAACTTGAATGAGTATTAGAATGGCGTCCGTATCTCTAGCGTATCTGAACTGTATCTAAAAGTTGAATCTGAATGAGTATCAGAATGACGTCTGTATCTGGAGCATATCTGAACTGTATCTGAAAGTTGAATCTGAATGAGTATCAAAATGGAATCCGTATCTGGAGCGTATCTGAACTGTATTTGAATGATGAATCTGAATGAGTATCAGAATGGAGTCCGTATCTAGAGTGTATCTGAACTGTATCTGAAAGCTGCAATCTGAATGAGTATCAGAATGGCGTCCATATCTGGAGGGTATCTGAGCTGTATCTGAAAGCTGAATCTGACTGAGTATCGAATGGCGTTCGTATCTGGAGCGTATCTGAACTGTATCTGAAAGCTGAATCTGAACGAGTATCAGAATGACGTCCGTATCTGGAGCATATCTGAACTGTATATGAAAGCTAAATTTGAATGAGTATCAGAATGGCATTCGTATCTGGAGCGTATATGAACTGTATCTGAAAGCTGAATTTGAATGAGTATCAGAATAGTATCCGTATCTGGAGCGTATATAAACTGTATCTGAAAGCTGAATTTGAATGAGTATCAGAGTGGCATCCGTATCTGGAGCGTATCTGAACTGTATCTGAAAGCTGAAATTGAATGAGTATCAAAATGGCATCCGTATCTGGAGCGTATCTGAACTGTATATGAAAGCTGAATGAGAAGAAGCCTGTGTAGGATTACTTCAGCTGGTCGTGTAGATAATTGTCCTGGCTTATTTCGGGTATCAATCTCTAACCTTTTGAAAATTGTTAATGATAGCCATATGCGGACTGATCTTTCCTGAAACATTAATTGTATGCAATGTCATGATGAATGAAATGCATTGTACAATGATGTTCTCAAAAAATGAATGAGATTATGTTGTATGTATTCGTGTTGTCAATGTTATGACGTACAAATGCAATGTATGGGTATGTAAGCTATTCTATTGTAATACTGTTGGATTAGGGAAAATAAATCCCTGACTGCTGTTGGGGACGTGGAGTGTAAGTCTTCATGTTTTAAAGTGCTGATGAGTTGATGAGCTTCTAATTGTTAGAGAAATAAACTCTGTTGTAAGGGATGCGCCGTGTGTTGCTTGTGAAATCCTGTTGGGGAAACCTGAGAAATTTGGCGACTTCCATCGGGGAGTGATAACTGGAAGTTTTGTTCTGCCAGGGATGTGAGAGAGCTTGACATCATTAAGCTGCACACTGTGGGGGATTTTATGGAATAGTCTAAAGATATTATCCTATTTTTTAAAGCCATTAGTGATTGTCTTTCTATTTTCTGTTCCTTTTTTTTCATTTGTAAACAGTAGTTACGTTCAAATGCATATGTTCAAAAATAAATCATTGGACGTTTTTGTAAACAAAACACAGAAATAAAGAAAAAATAGATAGCTTTGCACTTTCAAAGGGGTATATTTGTATTAACTTGAATAAGTATTTTTTGTACAATGAGACGAACATTCTAGTAAGAGAATGTCGTCGTAAAAAATGAAAATTTGATACAAAGAAAAGATAGCTATGTGCAATAATCCCATGGGGTTCCCATTCTGCTATAGCCTTTGTGTCTCTGAGCGTCTTGTCCACTTGCTGCCTTGTCAGAAGTTGATTGGATTGATCAGAACCGCTGAGTTTGTCAGTTGAAGCTAAAGTTTGTCTGTAAGGTGATCCAGTGGGACATAGTCATGCGCTTTAATTCCATAACTTTTTCCTGGACCGCCCTTTCAGGTTTTCAGTCCACCGGGATACCCTTTTTTGCCCAAGTCGCCCTTTCGGATTTTCAACTTGCCTGGTGTACAATTTTTTTTGTTTTATTCCTAATTTTTACCCGAACCTTTTTGGTTCGCTGGGATGCCCTTGTTTTGCATAGGTGTGTCAACCTAGCGGGTCTCTTATGCGTAGTAACTTTTGACTATGTCTGCATTCACAGGGTGCGGCAGGTCGTCGCCGTCCATAGTGGTTAAGATCATTGCTCCATCAGAGAATATGCTTTTGATCACAAATGGTCCTTCGTAAGTAGGAGTCCATTTCCCCCTGGTATCACCTTGTGGTAATATGATACGCTTGATTACCAAGTCACCAGCCTGATATACCTGACGTCTGAACTTTTTGTTAAAAGCTTTGATCATGCATTTTTAGTACATCTGGACGTGACAGACATCCATAAGCCTCTTCTCATCAATTAGATTCAACTGGTCAAGTCGAGTTTAGATCCAATCATCTTCACTCAGGCCTGCATCCTTCATAATTCTCAGAGAAGGGATCTGGACCTCAATAGGCAAGACAACTTCCATACCGTATACCAGAGAATAAGGTGTTGCCCCGGTTGATGTGTGCACCGTGGTACAATAACCGTGGAGAGAGAATGGTAGCATCTCATGCCATTCCTTGTAGGTTACTGTCATTTTTTGTATGATCTTTTTGATGTTCTTATTTACGGCTTCAACAACACCATTCATTTTTGGCCGGTAAGGAGAAGAATTGTGATGCTAGATCTTGAATTGCACGCACAGTGCGGTGATCATAGTATTGTTGAGATTCGTACCATTGTCTGTGATGATTCTCTCTGGGATGCCGTACCGACAGATGAGATTCTGTTTGATGAAACGAGTCACAACATTCTTGGTAACGGAAGCGAAAGAAGCTGCCTCAACCCACTTCGTGAAATAGTCAATGGCCACCAAGATGAAGCGGTGTCCATTACAAGCTATAGGTTTGATTTCTCCAATCATATCGATGCCCCACATCGCGAATGGCCAGGGAGCAGTCAGGACATTCAGAGGAACTGGAGGTACATGCACTTTGTCAGCATAGATCTGACACTTATGGTAGGTTCGTGAATGTTGATAGCAATCTGCTTCCATGGTAGACCAGTAATACCCCTCCCGTAGGATTTTCTAAGCCATCGTATGTCCATTGGAATAGGTGCCAAAAGTGCCTTCATGTAGATCATCCATGATCTTTTTTGCCTCAACCTTGTCTACGCAATGGAGCAAAACAAAGTCATGGTTGCGTTTGTAGAGAATGCTATTACCGAGGAAGAACTTAGCAGAGAATATTCTCAAGGACTTCTTATCATTGACTGAAGCTCCTTTAGGATATTCTTGAGCCTCGAGATACCTTTTGACTTCATGGAACCAGGGTTGGTCCACTACTTCTTCGGTATTGATCTCGTGACAGTAAGCTGGTTCATCCATCCGTTCAATGGTGATCTGGGGAGCCTCGTTATCCCATTTTAGTTTAAACATGGATGACATTGTGGCTAGCGCGTCCGCTAGTTGATTTACCTCTCGTGGAAAATGCTCAAAAGTAATTTCCTCTAAATGTGGGATTAATGCCAACACATGTTCTTTGTAGGGGATGAGGTTAGAATGTTTTGTATCCCAATCTCCTTTGATCTGACTGATGACTAAGGTTGAATCTCCAAATACACTTAAGGACTTGATCCCCAAATCTATGGTAGCTTTG
Source organism: Vicia faba (assembly GCA_948472305.1). Taxonomy (NCBI): domain Eukaryota; kingdom Viridiplantae; phylum Streptophyta; class Magnoliopsida; order Fabales; family Fabaceae; genus Vicia; species Vicia faba. The sequence goes on along the minus strand of OX451738.1, from coordinate 1,120,747,991 downwards.
AGACCAAAAATACACGCTTCGTATTATGCCATGTTATTTGTACAATTGAAGCAGAGTCTAGCAGTGAAGGGGGTATGAAATCCTTCAGCGGAAATATTTACAGCCCCTATGCCATTGCCGAGTGCGTTGGACGCCCCATCAAAAACCAGGGTCCATCGGGATCCTTGTTCAGGTCTGTCATATGGTCTGAGTTCTTTACAGTTGTTTACCAACATGATGTCTTCATTGGGGAATTCGAACTTCATGGACTGATAGTCATCCACAGCTTGATGAGCAAGGTGATCGGCTAACACACTCCCCTTTATTGCTTTTTGGGTAGTGTACTGAATGTTGTATTCTGTCAGGATCATCTGCCATCTTGCTATTCTCCCAGAGAGGGCAGGTTTCTCGAATATGTATTTTATTGGATCCATCTTGGATATTAATAAGGTAGTATGGGTCAGCATATACTGTCTTAGCCGGCGAGCAGCCCATGCCAGAGTGCATCAAGTTTTCTCGAGAAGTGAATATATTGTTTCACAGTCAGTAAATAACTCAGGTAGTAAATATCATGCTCTTTTCGGCCAGACTCGTCATGTTGCCCCATCACTCACCCCATTGAATTTTCCAAAATAGTTAGATACATGATCAAGGGTCTTCCCTCAACTGGTGGCATCAAAACAAGATGCTCTTGCAGGTACTCTTTGATCTTGTCGAAGGCATTTTGGCATTCATCATTCCATTTGACTACTTGATCTTTCTTCAGTAACTTGAAGATTGGTTCACAAGTAGCGGTCAAGTGAGAAATGAATCTGGCAATGTAGTTTAGTCGTCCCAAGAATCCTCTGACTTCCTTCTCGGTATGAGGAGCAAGCATTTCTTGTATTGCTTTCATCTTGGCAGGGTCTACTTCGATACCTTTACCGTTGACGACAAAGCCTAGGAGTTTACCGGACCTCACCGCAAATGTGCATTTATTTGGGTTCAACCTCAGCTTGTATTTCTTTAACCTCTCAAACCGTTTCTGTAAATGGTCAAGATGTTCCTCTTCAATTTGAGACCTGGCTATCATGTCGTCTACATATACCTCTATTTCATGATGTATCATGTCGTGAAATAGAGCTACCATGGCACGTTGATAGGTTTCCCCAACATTCTTCAACCCGAACGGCATAACCTTGTAACAAAATGTGCTCCACTGTGTGACGAAGGTCATTTTCTCCATGTCCTCAGGTGCCATTTTGATCTGGTTGTAGCCTGAGAAATCATCCATAAATGAGAACACTTTATACTGTGTGGTATTGTCAACCAAAATATCGATATAGGGGGGTGGGAAATCATCCTTAGGGCTTGCCCTATTCAAATCTCTGTAGTCCATGCACATACGTACTTTGCCGTCCTTTTTAGGCAATGGAACAACATTGGAGATCCATTGTGGATAGGAGGTGATGGCCAAGAAACCGGTGTTGAATTGTTTCATGACTTCAGCCTTAATCTTCTCTGACATGTCTGGTCGCATGCGACGGACTTTCTGTTTTACCGGAGGGCAGTCTTCTTCTGTTGGTAGATGATGTACCACGATATCAGCATCAAGTCCTAGCATGTCTTCGTATGACCAGGCAAAGACCTCAACATAATCATGTAGTAACTGAGTCAGAAGCTTCTTGACACTGGGTTCCAGATTGGAACCCACTTTTACTTCTTTCTTGTCCTTTTCGGTACCTAGGTTAACTGTGTCCACTGGTTCTTCGTGGGTCTGTATGGTCCTCTCTTCTTGTTGTAATAGTCTGACCAGTTCCCCTGGCACTTCACAATCTTCTTCACCTTCGTCTTCAGCTTGGTAGATTAGATTTTCAGAGTCACAAAAGGCCATAGCAGAATTGTTACCCATGGGATCCCGAATGGATGTAGATTTGCATTTTGAATATGAGTGTGTGTAAGAGTATAACTATCTTTGAAAGAAATAAAAATGTAGGGGAAAAAGAAAGACAAAGAGCACAAAGTTTGTATGCAAAAACGTCTATGATTCATTGATGACATATGAAAATGAGGTAACAACCCTTACAAATGGACCGTTGTGCCTCGGGTAAGACACAAGATTTTAAAAGTCTGAATTGTTTAATTATTACAGGTCCGAAAATTTTTTAAAGACAATTACTGTTGGACAAAAGTAATTAGGACAAAGTCTTTAGCTTCCCAGTTTCTGAGTCCTCCATTGACAGTTGGGAAAATCCATTCCTCTAGGTTGTAGCTATCCTCATCATCACCCCCCACTGCGTTGACTCCGTGGTTGTTGATCTTCAAGGGTGGTCCCCGACACGAGCATTGCGTATAACTTTCTGGGCTCCTGAAGTGAAACCCAAACCGAATTTGTCATATTTAGCGGAGGTCTTGTAATCTTCGGGACTTGGGAAACAGTCTTGGTTACTGCCACGGTTTGTGGGACTTCCTCGAAATGCTGAAACGGAGTTTCAATGAATCTACCATCCAATTCCACCTATCTGAAGGAGTTTTAGTGACTGACCGTATATTCCTCTTCTCCATGGACAATAATGATTTTCCCCTTGGTCGGGTATTTCAGCATTTGATGTAATGTAGAGGTGACGACACCAGCGTTGTGAATCCATGGTCGGCCCAACAAGCAGGAATAAGAAGGGCGAATGTCCATCACGTAAAAATTTGAATCAAAGGTTTGAGTTACAACTTTTATGGGGATATCCACCTCCCCATGCACCATTCTCTTTGAATCGTCGAAAACTCTTACCACTATCTTGCTGGGTTTTAAGGTCAAACCTTCACAGTCGAGTTTATCCAAAGCTTTCTTAGGCAGCACATTCAAAGACGAATCAATATCAACCAAGACATGGGCCAAAGTTGTGCCCCTGCATTCGACAGAGACATGCAATGCCTCATTATGTTTCCTCCCCCTAGGTGTCAAGTCAACATCAGAAAAGCCTAAACCATTGTCAGCGGTTAAACTGGCCATGCAGTCTTGGAACTGATCAACAGAGGTTTCTTGTGGCACATGGGCCGTTTTAAGAAATTTCACCAAGGCCTTCGCATGAGCCTCGGAGCACAACAATAAAGCCAACATGAAAATCTTTGACGGAGTCTGCCCTAGCTATTCGACTATGCTGTAGTCGCTTCTCTTTATAATTTTCAGAATTTCTTCCATCTCCTTTTGGGAGGCCTCATGGATAGATACTGATTGCGCCTTCATCTGGACAGGCTCAACCAGAATGCCTTTTCCCCGAGTCTCGGTCGACTCGGTGGTAGGAGTATCATCGGGTGTAGCTATAGGAACTGTAGTAGTAGTAGTGTTAACAAGAATAAAAACAAAGATGATCACAGGACATGTAATAGTTTTCAGAAGAGCAATCTCGGGAGAGAATACTCTGCCACTTCGGGTTATCTTGCTGGTTCCCACAATATTGCTGATGTCGGGGTCATCCTTCTCAAAAATTGAGTCTTCATCAGCCAGCCAATCTTGCTTTACGCCGTGATAGTAGACGTCGCCTCCATAATTCCATGGGACAATTTTATCTGATGAGTACGGGATTGGTCAAGGCATAGTAATTATCAGTGGAGCCACTTTAGGAACTGATGTAATCCTAACGAGTATTTTGGTGGAGACCCTAGAAGGATTTGCAGAAATGGTCACTATTGAAACATCATTGTAAGAAATGGTTGGAATGGGAGTTTTTTCAAAAAAGATCTCTTTGTCATCCATTAGGCGTTGAACACTTGCTTTCAATAAATGACAACTAGTTGGTAGGGATAAACAATGGTGGCAACTTTCGTCACAGCCTGGAAATAAACCGGCCCTTAATAGGTTCCTCTTGATAGTCAGGAGAGGAGTAACAAGTGTATCAACAACAGTAACAAACATATCATCTTCAACAATGTTAACATCACGACCATGCTTGGGCATAGGAGCGGTGATAACATTCAGGATCTCAGGAGCATCGAATTCAATTTCTTTTGCTTCAAGAAGGTCTTGCACCTTGTTTTTCAAAGCCCAACAATTGTTAGTATTATGGCCTGGACTTTCTGAATGGTAAGCACAACGAGCATTAGGATGGTAATGAGGAGAGGTGGTGTTGGGATTCTTCGGGGCTTCCTTCAAAGTTACCAGATTAGATCTCAATAAATGTGGCAGGACTTGAGATAGTGTCATATTAATTCGGGTAAATTGTCTTACCGGTCTTTCTGTTATAGGATGATTGCTTCTTTGTTGAGTAGGTGCAGGCTTAGGGATCATGACAGCCCCCACCATTAGACGGCATTCAGTTCTTTCTTGATTTCTTTGAGGATACACATCACCAACTTCTTTCTTCCCAATAAATGGTTTTCTTACAGCAGCGGAGGATACATATTTTTGGATCTTCCCACTCTTAATCCTGACTTCCATTCTTTCCCCGGTAGAGATTAATTCAGTGAAGCCTGCTGAAGAGCTTCCAATTAAATGATTAAAGAAAGGACCGGACAAGGTACCCAGAAACATGTCTACTAACTCTCTTTCGGACAGGGGAGGCTGGATTCTTCTTGCTAAGTCTCTCCATTTCTGAATGTAGTGTTTGAAACCTTCACTTGAAACCATAGCCATACTCTGGAGTTGAGTACGGGTGGGAGCAAGATCTGCATTGTACTGATATTGTTTATAGAAAGCAGTGGCAAGGTCTTCCCAATTATGGATATTGGCCCTTTCCAGTTGATAGAACCAATCTAGCTGAGTCCCAGATAGACTGTCTTGAAAGAAGTGGACCCATAAATCTATGTCAGTAGTGTGAGGTTGTATCTTCCTCACATAAGATCGGAGATGCATCTTGGGATATGAAACCCCGTCGTACTTAGAAAATACTGGTGCCTTGAATTTTGGTGGAATAACAATCCCATACACTAAACCCAACTCTTCAAAGACTAGCCCATGCACTTTTTGAATCTCCATTGCACTTAGTCATTCTTCCAGATGTTTGTATTTGTCGTCAGCCGAGGGATACTGCTCTTCAGAGTAATCCTCTTCTTCTTCCTCTTCAGATTCTGGCTAAGAAGTTGCTTCCTTGCCTTTCCCCTCTTGATTGTCTTTTTCACCAAATGATGTTGCTAAGTCTAAGATCTTTCTGGCTTTCCCTGTGAACCTTCTTCCTAGATTCAGAACACCGATTGCTTTCGTTGCTTTCTTCTTCTTTTCTTCAATTAGCAAAGTTTTCAAATCCTCTTGTCCTTTGGCTAGAGTCAAGAACATTTGTTGAAACTGAGCATTCTGTGCCTGGATGTCTTTTACTTTCTTCTTGAGATCCATCTTACTGAAATAAACAGTAGAAAGATGAGGAGACTTGTTGTAAGAAAACCTGCTTATGTTATGATGAATGGAGATGCATATGCAATGATTTCAAGGAAATTAGAGATTTAAATTTGCTTTAGACCAAAAAAGGAACACATGTTATATTAATAAATCAAATCTTTGAGTACATCATGCCTCTTTTGGACTTACAAATAAATATAAAACTCTAAGATATAAAAGTTGTACACATCCTCTTTGGTGCAACGTAGGCGTTCAGGCTCCGCTCCCCATGAAGTTGCTTAGTGAGTTCCAAAACCTTCTTCTCGCCGGCGTAGAATTGGGCCTCGAAAGTGTCTCACCCCCCCTTAAGTTGTATCCAATCCCTTTGTAAGTCTTCAAGAGAGGTGGGCATGTCAGGATGCAGGATAGTGTATGGAACATCTCCTTCTACAACGGGCTCTATGATAACCGGGAGAATGGAGGGGTAAGACATTATAAGACTTTAAGCACGAGCTCGTACCCATTTGAGGTAAGGCTCAAGAGGGATGGAATTATTATGCCCCAACGTCTTGCTATCTACCTTGTTCAACATCCTCCAAGCTTTGATAAATCTCTGGCGGTGACCTTGATCGTCGTTCTCGTAGTCAAATACCAAACCTTGAATGAGCATCTCATGTGGGCCATCCCTTCAGGCATAACCAAACTTTCTTAAGGCTAAGCATGGGTTATATGTGATACCTCCTCTAATGCCAAGTAAGGGGACATTAGAGAATTCTCCACAATGATCAATGATAGTAACATTCTCTATAGATCGGGAACACCAATGAATGTCTGAATGTTTGAGTGTCATCAACCTATGTGACCACCTTGAACCTTGCTCATTCTTCAATACAAATTATGGAAGATGTGAAATAAACCATCATGCCAAAAGAGGAGTACAACACATAAGGATACCTCTTTTCCTCATAGTGCGAGTGTGAAAGGACTGTAGGATGTCCCTAACAAAGTAGGTACTGGGTTACGAGACATGAAGATCTTGACGGCGTTCACATCTATGAGTTGGTCAGGATTTGGAAACAAAACCATTCCATAGATGAGGAGATCCACAATTTCCTCAAAATCTTACAAATCCAAAGAGTTCCAACAGTTTTGGGCTTTCTCAAACAAGAACTTTGCTAAGAAACCTTTGACACCACTCCTTGTTTCCCAATTAGTTGTGATATCAGACGATTGCAAGTGTAGGGATTGGGAAATATCTTCTGGCTTTAGATCTCTTTCCGTACCGTTGAAAGGTAGTTGATTGAGAATGGGAATCCTCAAGAGTTGGGAGAATTCTTCCAAAGTTGGCACAAGTTGATAATCGGGAAACGTGAAGCAATGATGTAGAGGATCAAAGAACTGGAAGAGCACCTTCATCATGTCCTCATCAGTGCTGGAGGTGACCAAGTTTAGGAGGCGACCATGCCTTTCGGTAAATGGAGGGTTTTCACGAACCCTTGATGCTAGATGTTTAAGTCGAGGAGGGATCCTTACAAGGTTGACTTGAATGGTTTTCCTGCGAATATAATTCATGTCATACAAAACAGAACAAAGATAAATCCCAAGATCCTTTAAATGGTTAGTGAGTATGAGTATGATGTTATGATGTTTATGATGTTATGTACAAGTATATATATATATATATATATATATATATATATATATATATACAAACAAAACATACAAGTCCTTAGGTTTTGGCTTTCATGAAGTCTCATAGGTAAGTACCCTCTTGAAGTTTAGTTGGCTCAAACATGCCCTAGTAATAGTAACCGGGTTCTAAGGAGCTCAATATCACTGGTTTATTTTCTCGGGCATTGTTTCAGCGCAAGCCTCTTTAATGGCGACCAAAATATCCCAAAAAACTAAACCTCAATGAGTGTAGTATCGAGTATCTACCAACTTTCGACTGCACCAAAGCCGATCATATCACTACGTCCTAATGGCCAAGTTGGTCAAGTAAAGGTTCTAAAAGTTCATTAGTGCTTCATGACATCACTCAGCGGCCATGTATTCTCCTTGACTACTCAAGGGATACGGGTACACACAAATATGTCACACTAATGTAGCTATTGCTTAGACCATGTCGGTATACCCCACACAGTTTCCACAACGTATTGCTACTTACCTATAAGGTATCCCAAATCCAGGTAGAGGGTTAAAACCCAAACAAAGAACCATAGTGTAAAGCATACAAGTCAAATAATGAAAGCAAGTAAGTGTGATCTAACCCTAAGGTAACCTCACTTTTAAAAAATTCCCCAGCAGAGTCGCTAGTTCTGTGATACGGTGGGAGAACTGACTTGGTTGTTTTGCATTTGATCGCAAATGTTGTGGTTAGCAAGAGTCGCCACCGACTTTTCTTTTATCCAAAAGGAAAGGTGAAAAAGCACAAGAAAGACCTTTGAGATGTTTTCTTGAGTTCGGGGGGTAGATTATGAAAAGGGAAGGTATTAGCACCCTTTTCATCCATGGTTTTCCATGGGCTCTTAGTTACTTGCTAGATCACTTGCTTTTGTTTAAAATTATGCTTTGTGTGGTTTTTGAAAGTATTTTGAAAAGAGGCCATTGTTTAGGAAAAATTTGTAATGATTCTCGTTCGTAAGAATGTATACAAAGTGTTTGATATTTTGAAAATGTTTTCAAGTTTTGAAATATGTTTTGAAAGTGTTGGTGTTTGTTTTGAAAATAGCAAGGATATTTTGGTTTTGAAATCGAGCAAGTAACTAGGAACATTCTACCTACTCAAAAGTCTTTCATGTTTATTTCCTCTTTCCTTTGACATTGTTATCTTACCATTGATTTGGTAAATAACCCTACCTTTGGATGTAAAAGGGACGGGCGTGGGTCATCGTATAACCATGATTAGCAATGTTGCAAGATATCTTAGCATTTTTATTTAGGGGCTAAGATCATTTTGAAAGGCAACATAGATAGCGTCATCGAGGGACTATGATCTTGTATTTTGCTTATTTTTACTAAGATACCTTACATGCATAATATGGCCATTTTTGTAAGGCAACAAAGTGGGTTTACCCTAAGGGTGTAAGTGTGCAAGTGTATTGATTTACATGTATTTTTTTGTCTTGATTAGGGTTTGCTATTTGTTGGTTTTAATCTTTCCATACAAAACCCTAATTACTAGCATTTGTATATAAAGCGATAAATTACGGAAATTAAAATTACTAAGCTATTACAATGCTTAAGGGAGGGGGTGTACAAATTACAAATGGGGAACATTGCAAGAAATTAAATCTAAATAATTATTACAACCATATTGAATTTTGAATAAATATACAAAGTAAGGATAAAATGCAAAAAAAATGAAATGTAAGAAGAAATGTGACCTTTTTTATTTGGGTTTTTCATGAAAAGGGTTTTTTGACCTAATTAATTAAAATAAAATAATTAACTAAAAAGAAAATTAATATTAAGTTACTAGAATAAATTAATTTAAAGAAAACAAGTTTTTTTAGGGTTTTGGTGAATTTAATTAAGTTAGTAAATAAAAGTAATTAAATAAAAGTCCTAAATTCTAAATTGATTTTAATTTATAAGAAAAATTAATAAATAATATAATAATAATTAAAATTAAATTATCTAAGTATTTAAAAAGGTAAATTTAATTATTAAAGAAAATGTAAAAGAAATGTTTTTATTCTTTTGTTTTTATGAAGAAAAATAAAAAATAAAATGTGAAAATAATAAATAAAAATATTTTTTGGGTTTTTATTACTAATAATAAAAATTAATATTAATAATAATACTAATAATAATAATAATAATAAAAATTAAAAAATAAAAAAAATAAAATGGGCCAGGATGTATGAACAAGAATTTTTTTTATTAATAACCATGTATTAAAAAAATATTTCGTAAATAACCGGGTTTCGGAAAAAATTACGCAAATAACCATGTTTGAGATGGCTCCACAAAGGAGGAGCCATCTCAATTGGCGCATGCACCTCCTTTTTTAAGGGAGGCGCCATCTCACTTGGCGCCTAAGTGCTTAGGGCATGCCCTAAGCCAAGTGAGATGGCACCTATGTACAAATTTAGGGCAAAATTTTTTATTTTATTTTCTTTCCTGTGCGTTGCCTATTGGACAGAGATCAACAAAATGGACTTTTTATTAAAAAAAAAATAATTACATTCAACTGTATTACATTAAAAGAACAGTAAAAAAATGGATACAAAAAATACTGGGAAAAAAAAAGATACATCAGTGATCCCCCGGAACCCGGTAATGACCCCGGTTTCGTATCCCCGTCCTTGCCTTTCTCTTACTGGGTGCTGCCGCGTTTCCTGCTGCAGCAAGGTCGATGGCCTAGTGAAGTCAATGGGATCCGAATCCATAAAATCAGTAAGATCTCCATATCTCGAAGATATGCTCTGGTACAGTCGGTTACCCATACCCTCAAAGTTTGGTCGTGTTGGCGGTGGGTGGGGTTCCATGGTTGGTCGGTAGCATTGGTCGTCTGAGTATGGGGGGTAGAAAGGAAATGGATCTTGGGGTGTTTGGTATTGTGGATGTTGGGTTGTTTGGTGATATGGTGGTTGATGGTAGGTTTGGTCGGCTTGGTCATAATCTTCTGACATTCCCATATCAGGGCTAAGGCTGGATGTTGAGGGCGCCATATTGGGATATGTGGAAGACTGAAATTGTGTCTGGGGTATGTGGGTGTGCTGGTATTGGGATTGGTATTATGGTTGGGTTTGAGGCATATCCGGGTATTGGTAGTTTGGTGGTGATTGTGGTTGGTAGTACGGCATTTGATTGTAGTTGTGTTGTGGTGGGGAATGTGGTTGTGTGTTTGTTGGTCTGTTTCTTCTTGGGGGTTGGTTTGAGGTTGATGGATTTTGGGTTTGTTGATGGGGAATCGAGGGTTGTGCCCATTGTGTGCGTGGGTCAACCAAGTACCTCGGATGAGACACGTGCATTTCTGGGTTACTAACCGACCTGTACCACGACATATATTGATCAGTGTGTCGCATGTTACCTTGAGTAAGGAAAACCGGGGATTGCAAGATGTAGCGGTGACGCCTTTGCCATATTTTACACCATTCCGGAGCAAAGTCTTTCCAGTTGGTAAGACCCCACTGGGCGTCGACCCTTTTAAGATGCCAGGGGGACAAATCTGTTGGATCACTTGGTATCTCTTGATGCATTCCGAACTGCATCTTCACACGGTCGCTGTGGTGCATCTCCATAATGTTGAACCGAATGAGTGCAGTCTTTGCAGTCCAAGTTGCTGCATCCTCTGGGTTTGGAGCATGGCCCAAACCCAAATATGGTCTCCAGACGAACTGCGATAAAATTTAAATCAGGTTAGCGCAAAAGTAATGTATAAATAATTAAAATGAACAAAAGTTAAAAGCTATGACGTACGTCATCTGGGCCTAAGTGATCCAACAGATTCCGGTAGAGTGCGACATTGAATCTTGGATTCTTGCCGTAATCCATACCCCTCACGCAGTACCTAAAGGAAATGAGAAACATGTTATTTTTAGCATATATTTTGGAAAGAGCAGAATAGTTATAAATGCTATAACTTAATGACTTACTTTGTTGCGTACGGGAAACCAAAAGTGTTGTTGTTGATGGGGTTTAAGGATTCCATCCTCCACCAACCCCAGGCTTGTAGTAAAAATGTGCACCCATAAAATGTACATTTTTCCTTGATTGTGTTTTTGCACAAGGAACTGTATAGGTGGGCTAATACTGCAGAACCCCAACTATATTTTTTAGTTTTTTCAAAATTTGTTAGTAAATGTAAGTACATAAAATTTACACTATTTCCCGTACTTTCGGGAAATAAAAATGTACCAAAAAGTATCATAAGATACGTTCTGGCTTTTACTACTCGGTCATTCTCTGAGGAATTTTCATTTAATTCCATACTTGCATAATGACGTTTCAGGTCAGTGAGTAGTATTCCCTGCCCTCTTGCTCCACCACCTTCTACCATATCCCTACCCAACAGTTCTTCACACTGTGAGTTGGGTTGTTGAACCGACCCGTTCACCGCCTTACCGTCGATAGGGAGGCCAAGTAGCATGTACACATCCTCGAGCGTGATGGTACATTCACCTATTGGTAGGTGAAATGTATGGGTCTCCGGTCTCCACCTTTCCAACATTGCAAGAATGAACTTTGAGTCAATGGTGCAGTTGGAGATCTTTATCACATGTCCAAAACCTGCATATTCCAGATAAGGGACGATAAATGGGTCGGGAGCCAGGTAGTTGTGCGAACGGATTCTGAATCTTTTTGTGTCCTGAGATCATAATTTAACAAGTGTAAGATTAATTAAGATGAATAACACGTTATTTGAAGTATGAAAAATGTATAACCAAAGAAAAGACTTACAAATGCAGCAATGTTTTCCCTTGTGCCTCTGTGAGTATCGCCCATTGTTAGAAGAGCCATTGTTCAGAATGCTTGAGAGTATGAAAGACTTAGGAAGAGATAGAGAGTATGATAGACTTAAGAAATATTTCGTAGCAGAGAGTGAGAGTTGTGTGGGTGTGAGAGATGTTTCATAAGGTATGTATTTATAGGTAAATAAGTTTGATGTAGTGGTTGCTTATGCTTGCATGCCTGCAAAGTGTCACATTTGCATGCTTAGGGTGTTACACATATGCATGCATGCATTTACAAAAAATGTAAGGTGTCACTCTTGCAGGCTAGGTGGCAGCCCATGCATGTATCACGATTGGACAGTAAGGGAGGCGCCATTGGACTTGGCGAAAGAGTACAAAAATGAATGGTGTCGCCACCCCATTTGGAGAATAAGAGGTGTCATTTGTTACAACATAGGCTCAGGCTACGTGACAACCTTTGGGATTCCTTTCTTTGTTGCATGCAAGGCCATTTGAGTTGATGGGTGGAGTCTTACACAAAACATGTATGTGTGCAGAATAGGGCCAGGATAGGTGGCAGCCTACGGGGTTTCATAAGCCCATGCATGTATCACGATTGGACAGTAAGGGAGGCGCCATTGGACTTGGCGAAAGAGTACAAAAATGAATGGTGTCGCCACCCCATTTGGCGAATAAGAGGTGTCATTTGTTACAGCATAGGCTCAGGCTACGTGACAACCTTTGGGATTCCTTTCTTTGTTACATGCAAGGCCATTGGAGTTGATGGGTGGAGTCTTACACAAAACATGTATGTGTGCAGAATAGGGCCAGGATAGGTGGCAGCCTATGGGGTTTCATAAGCCCATGCATGTATCACGATTGGATAGTAAGGGAGGCGCCATTGGACTTGGCGAAAGAGTACAAAAATGAATGGTGTCGCCACCCCATTTGGCGAATAAGAGGTGTCATTTGTTACAGCATAGGCTCAGGCTACGTGACAGCCTTTGGGATTCCTTTCTTTGTTGCATGCAAGGCCATTGGAGTTGATGGGTGGAGTCTTACACAAAACATGTATGTGTGCAGAATAGGGCCAGGATAGGTGGCAGCCTATGGGGTTTCATAAGCCCATGCATGTATCACGATTGGACAGTAAGGGAGGCGCCATTGGACTTGGCGAAAGAATACAAAAATGAATGGTGTCGCCACCCCATTTGGCGAATAAGAGGTGTCATTTGTTACAGCATAGGCTCAGGCTACGTGACAGCCTTTGGGATGCCTTTCTTTGTTGCATGCAAGGCCATTGGAGTTGATGGGTGGAGTCTTACACAAAACATGTATGTGTGCAGAATAGGGCCAAGATAGGTGGCAGCCTATGGGGTTTCATTATTGCATGTAATATTATTGGCAGCCTTGGGGGGTTGCATCCCTTACTTAATTGAAATTTTTTGCCTTACGTTGAACATAACATTGATTCACATAATCTGTAAAATCTTCCAACCTTCGAATCAGTCATCAAACCTTCAAACATTCCAGCATTCATACCTTCATACAATCAATAAACCTCAAACATTCCAACCTTCAAACCTTAAAACAATTCTACGCAATGGCCTCTTCACCACAATTTGTTGTCAAAGCACATTTCAACGGTGAGACATACATTTGTCCCACAGTTGGGTTTTTGTTTAGAAACACCGACAACGTTCGATTTCTCTTAAACGGGAAAGCCAATTTCTCGTACTTCAAGAAAAGATTGGAGGCCAAACTTGAACGAGGCCCGGTATCCCATATATTTTATCAGAATCCAGTTTTTTTGGAAACAACCAAGTAATTTTTTATAAGGTTGAAGTTCAAGATGACGAGGATCTCCAGAACATGATTTCCATCCATGTCTATTCTGGATACGACTTTATTGAGTTGTACGTTTTGCTTCAAGAGCCTCTGGTGACACAGGAGGTAGAGCCTCCGGTGACACAGGAGGTTGATCCTTTGGAGAATGAACAAGATGAGGTAGATGTAGTTGATGATGAAGAAGAAGATAACGAGTTAGAGTTTGATGAAATGGTGAATGACGATTCTGACGATGATGGCATCCCAAGTATTCCTACAGACAAAATCTACACACCACCTCCGCACATGACAAACTTCAACATGGGCGGAGATGAACCTTCTACTGACTTGTTTTTCCAACCGTATATGCAGTCGGTTGAAAATTTAAAAGAGAAGGACAAGTTTCATAACAGAGAGGAATGCATCAGGGCCATCAAAAAATTTCACATGCTCAACTCGGTTGATTTTAAGGTGGATCGTGTCAACCCGGAAAGGTACAAGATCAAGTGTGTCCACCCTGACTGTATGTTCAAGCTGACTGCATCATACAGATTAAGGGGTGACTGCTGGGTCATAGGTTCCATGACTACCCACACTTGTGTAAGTTCCACTCAATCACAAGACCACCGAAAACTCAACCATGATCTAATCTGTCAAGAAATCCTACCCCTGGTTAGCAACGACCCATCTTTGAAGGTGAAAACAATCATCTCCCACATCACCACGATTTTTAACTACACTCCGTCTTACCGTAAGGCGTGGTTAGCAAAGACTAAGGCGATTGAAAGGGTGTACGGAAACTGGGAGGAGTCATACCGAGAACTTCCCCACTACCTAAATGCACTCAAGACATATTCTCCAGGTAGTGTTTATGTTCTGGAAACATTGCCAGCGTATGCCCAAGATGGTAGTCTACTGCATGGCAACGGAATATTCAGTCGCGTGTTTTGGGCATTTCAACCATGCATCACAGGGTTTGCATCATGCAAACCAATTCTACAAATTGACGGGACTTGGTTGTATGGGAAGTACAAAGGCACGCTATTGATGGCAGTTGCACAAGATGGCAACAATAACATTTTCCCCGTTGCGTTTGCCCTTGTATAGGGGGAGACCGGTGGTGCTTGGAGCTTTTTCCTGAAAAATCTTCGTACACATGTGGCTCCTCAACCAGATCTCTGTTTGATCTCGGACAGACATGCCTCCATTGAAAGTGCCTATAATAATCCAGCAAATGGTTGGCATGACCCTCCTTCTACGCATGCCTATTGCGTCAGGCATATCGTCCAGAATTTCTCGAGGGAGGTCAAGGACAAAACATTGAGGAAAGCGGTGATGAATGCGGGATATGCATTGACACAACCCACATTCAAATATTACCGCAACGAGATCCGTTTGTCTAATCCAGAAGCCGGTACGTGGATCGACAATATACCGGTCGAAAAGTGGACTAGGTCATACGACAATGGCCAAAGATGGGGGCATATGACAACGAATCTTATTGAATCAATGAATGGGGTATTCAAGGGCATACGAAACCTCCCAATCACTGCCTTGGTAAAATCCACGTATTTTAGGATGGCTGCGTTATTTGCCAAAAGAGGTGAAATGTGGTATGCGGTCTTGCAATCAGGACAACTATGGAGTGAAAGCTGTATGAAATACATTAAGGCTGAAAGTGCTAAAGCCAACACTCACATGGTTACACGGTTTGTCCGACACAGCCACAACTTCATTGTGAAAGAGACAATCGACCACAATGAAGGCCTGGCAAGACAAGAATACAGGGTCATTTTACCTTCTCAATGGTGCGATTGTGGCAGGTTTCAAGCATTTCGTATGCCTTGCTCTCATGTCATTGCCGCTTGTGCTCATTCTCATCAAGACGCGCTTCAATTTCTCTCAAACGTTTATAAATCTGAAACGTTTCTCACTGTTTACAACAACAACTTTCCTTTGGTGGCAAAACCGGACTATTGGCCTGAATACAACGGCGATATAGTTTGGCACAATGACCAAATGCGAAGGAACAAGAAGGGTCGTCCCAAAAGCAGGCGCATCACAACAAAAATGGACGATCTTGACAGGTTGGAAAGAAAGTGTGGTTTATGCCGGCAGGTCGGACACAATCGCAAAAACTGTCCGAATCGGGCGTCTGGCTCGACCACATAAATATTGTAATACAATAAATCTTTTCAATATTTGTGTTGTAAACATTAGGGTTTTCCGTTAATAAAACTATTAACACAATCTAAGAAATTCAATATAGGAAATTACATTAGGGTTTTCGCGTACAACAATGATTAACGATATTCAATCTAGGAAATTACAACTGTTAACACAATTTCATCTGACCCATGCATCATCAGCATTACATCACTGTCTGTTTTGACTTCCTCCAACCACACATTAGGTCTTCCTGTCGCATGCGAGGTTGTTTTTCGTTTTCGCTGGATCCTTCGAATTTTTCCCCCCTCCGCGATGTCTCCATCTAGCCACCGCATCAACTCCCGCTTCAGACGCTCCATGGAGTGAATGTGCCAGAATTTCATTTTCATCGCAGGTTTCGTGGCAGAGAATATAACGGAACCATCTCTGCTAAAAATCATAGGCGACGTCATTATGCAAATAACAGAGTACAAAATAAAAATACAGTGCGAGAAAGTGTGAGAAATTTCAAAGAAACAGACGAATTATTTATAAAACAGCATTTTGCCCTAGTTTTGCCCTAGGCGCCAAGTGAGATGGCGCCTCCTCTCATTTTTAAGGAGCATGCGCCATCTCACTTGGCTAAAAGCCAAGGGAGGCGCCAAGTGAGATGGCGCCTAGGGAAAAACCCTAGGTGCATGCGCCAATTGAGATGGCTCCTCCTTTGTGGAGCCATCTGAAACATGGTTATTTGCGTAATTTTTTCCGAAACCCGGTTATTTGTGAAATATTTTTTTAATACATGGTTATTAATAAAAAAAATTCGTATGAACAACAAGACATAGGGTCAGAATGTAGCAAAAAAAAAGGCCCAAAGCAATGGAGGCCCAGGCGCTGCAAAAACAAAGAAAATGTCAAAAAAAGTGAAAAAAATGGAAAAAAGGTCACGTTGGGGCTTGAACCCAGGACCTAATGGTGACATGCACACGCTTTAACCACTGGAGTGGTGATACAGCCATTAACTTATGTTAAACCATAAATATATATTAGAAACTGCTTCCTGAAAACAACTTCATCTTCAACCTCTAGCCATACCACCTGCATCTTGTTCATTTCTCATCCATTTGCAAAAATGTAAACATGAAACTTGTGGCAAATTTCACCACGATTCCAAAAATGTAAACAACTTAAACTAATTCTAAAAAATGAGCATGAATTTTGAATGGTACCAAATTTTGACCTAACTTTTCTAGGATGTTCAGATTCAAAATTCTAACTACTCAAGCAATATAAATGAAATCTAAAGACATGGTTAGTTTCAGGGCTATGATATCTACATTTTATCTTCACAAATGGAAAGCAAATGATGCCTATATGAAGAGTTCAAAAGTCAGAAAAATCACCTTGAAAATGGAATTCGTGTTTTGAGTTGGATCTTGTTTCAAGGTGCTGCAAGGATTAGGTTAGCTTCCTTGAGGTCCCGGGAAGCTAATGCAATGATTAGCTTGGTTGGAGAGTGGCTGAAATGGTCTGTAGAAGTCCAACTGTGATGCTCTATTTTTGAACTTGGAAATGGAGAAAGATGGTGTTACAGTCGTGTAACAGGGACAAGGATGGCTTGTGTATGATGCTTGGAAGCTTTTGGAAGCAAAAGGCCAAGAAACACACAAGTAGTTTTTGATTTTGGTGTTCAAGGTCAGAAACTGTGCAACAATGGAGTTTTCTAATTTGAGTGAGTTTTTGTGTATTTCAGGGTGCTTCAGCTCATCCTTTAGCTCATAAATAGTGCCTCTATTTATAAGCAACAAGTATGGAGGCTTGTATCTGATCAGAATTCAAAATCACATGTTTAAGCTCAACATGTGATTTTTTGAGAAATCAAGTTTCAGTGCCTTGTGTACTGGCTAAGATAGAGTGGTTATGATTTAAACACACTTGCTTCTGACTTTGTGGATGGAGTGTGATCAGATGGAACAAGTTAGAGGCGCAAGAATTGACTTTGCACATAAAGCTTGCTTTTCTAAAATGGAAGTGTTCACTTTGTGCCATTAATGGAAATATGGATTGGATAAAGCTTAAACCACTTGGATTAAAGCTCAAACATTTGTGTAATCCATTAATTATGGATAGATACACAAGTTAGAAGGCCCGCAAAGCAAGATTATGCAGCCTAATATTGAAATTGCATTTTTGTTCATCATGAGAATGACCTATAATTTTAGTTTGAAACCCTAACTTCCTCTCTTCAATTCTCCTTGCTCAAGAATGATCTCAAGGAGTTATTGAACATTTTATAAAGCTTGTAATGTGCTATAAAACCCTTATTTGAATCACTTTTGAAAATTCCCCCTGGAACTATATGAAAAAGTACCATGAAGTTAGGTCAAAATCTTGCCTAAACTAGGGCAAAATTTTCACTAAGTGTTTAGTTTCAAGACCATGACTTCATGAATTAATAACTTGATATCCAAGAATTTATAGGATAATTTTTATAAAGAAATGTTGTAGAACTCATGGATACCTACAACTTTCATGTTGAAAGTTTCTTTTGAATCATCTTGCATCATGGTGAAAAATTGGCTCAAAGTTGTGAAAAAACATGAAGTTTTCCATACTTAGAAAAATTTCTAAGTTTGAAAACTTTGACTTTTCAAAATGAAATCTTGACTTTTTGATTTCTTGATGAACATGTTTCATATTTTGACATGTTTTGATGAATTGTGATCTTTGACACTTGATTTTGACCAAAAAGTCAAAGTTTAAATTTTCAGTGTACAGTTGACTTTTGACCAGTTGACTGAAAATCAACTATCAATCCAATTGATCTTGAGCAATATTTTGAGTCATTACATTAAGTAAAAATAATGTAATTGAAATCTTAAGATCATGCCTCAAAAAAATTAACCAATTTCTAGGCTAAAAATCAGAAATTGCCCTTTCTCAGTCAAAACCCTAATTTTGACTATTTTGCCCTTTTGATGATTTGATCAAATTTCTTGAGGAATTGTGGTCCAAACTTGATCAAATGATACCTATGAGTTTATAATGTTTATATGGATAAAAAATTATGAATTTTGACTGTAAATTGGTCACAATTGACTTTTTTCCCCAATACAGTTGACTTTTAGGTCAACTGGTCAATTGACTGGGCAAAAATGTGATCCAAGGATTGAAACTTGACATGAGTAATCTTGTGGGTCCATAATGATCCATGAAAGCCATATGTGACATTGAAAGTTCAATTATCCTTGTGCAATATCAAACCCTAATTCCAATCATCAATGCTTAAGGAGGTGTCTTGAGCTGATCATTCCTTGTGCAATCTTGAACCAAAGGAGATCTTGTGAGAAAATATTTGATAAATGAGAGGGAAAATTTTTGGGTACAAAAGGTCGCATGAAAGATAATGATTAATTAAACCTAGATAACCCTAATTGCATGAGATAAATGAACAGAATCAAGCACACTGCACACTTGCACCCTTAGGGTATACCTCACTTGGTTGCCTTCGGAAACAATGGTCATGTCCATCGAGCGTAGGGATACTCTTATCAAAGACCCACAGTTTAAAATCATCATAAAGATCGTAGTCCCTAAAATGTCCCTCGAGTTGCCTGCGAGAAATGATCTTATGATGATAGTCCCTTCGAAATACTAAGGTATCCCTATATGTTGCCTTCTATGACCATTACGTCCCTTTCGATAGTCCCTCATACATCCAATGACTAGGGTTACCTACTCATTAATAGTAGGATAACACGGTCTAAAGGGTAGGAGGAAAATAACAGTCTTTTTTCGAGTAGGTAGATAATTTTTAGGTACTTGCTCAAACAATTCTTTTTATACACCACACTTTCAAACACGTTTCAAACAAAGTTTTCAAAATGCTTTATCGCACTCTTGAGGACTGATACAAGAGTTACCATAAAGCGAATCGCCGCACTAAGGCATTTTCAAAGCTTTTCAAAACACACAAACACAAGAAATTTTAGAAAATGAGCAAGTACCTAAGAGCCCATGGAAAAACCATGGATGGAAAGGGTGCTAACACCTTCCCTTTCCATAATCTACCCCCTTACTCAGAAATCTCGAAAAAAGGTCTTTTTTTTGTTTTTTTCACCCTTTCCTTAATTTGGATAAAAGAAAAGTCGGTGGTGAATCTTGCTTACCGCGACATTTGCGAACAAAAAAACGCAAACCAATATTAAAAGTCGGTTCTGCCACCGTATCACAGAACTTGCGACTCTGTTGGGGAAACTTATAAAGTGGGGTTTACCTTAGGATATAGATCATTTTAATTTGTTTTCTTTTTTTTGCTTTGAGTGCTTTACTTTTAAAGGTTTGTTGGGGTATTCTTGTATAGATCCTATACACGGATTTGGGCACACTTTTTAGGTAAACAACAATAGATCGTGGAGACTGTACGGCATAGACCGATATGGTTGAAGCGATAGCTGTGTTGGTGTGACACTTTGGTTGGTACTGGTATCCCTTGTGTCAAATCGAGGAGAATACGGGGCCGCCGCGTGGTGTCATGAAGCACTAAGGAACCTTAGAACCTTAGTTGAAAAAACTTAGCCATTAGAAAGTAGTGAGATAGCCGGTCTCGGTGTAAAGATGGAATTGGTTGATACTCGATGCTACACTCATTGAGATCAGACTTTCGAGATGTTCCGATCGCAAGAAAAGATTGCTAAGCTGAAATGCCAATAAAGAAATATCAGTGATATTGAGACTCCTTAGAACCCGGTTACTATTCCTAGGACAGGTTCGAAACCAACTAAACTTCAAGAGGGTATTTACCTATAAACCCCATGCAAGCCTAAACCTAAGGTCTTGTGTGCTTTCCTTGTATGTGATTAATTTGCTTAAACATGACATCATGCATCATGAAAATTCATTCTTCATTACACTAACCATTTCAAGGACGAGGGGAATTTATCTTTGTTCTGTTTTGTAGATCATGGCTTCCGCTCATAGAAATACCATCAAAATCAGCTGTGTGAGAATAACTCTTCAACTCAAAGAGCTAGTATCCATGGTTTCTGAGACTTCTTCATTCACCAAGAACTATGGTCGACTCCTCAATCTGGTTACCTCGGGTTTTGATGAGAAGATGATGAGTGTGCTCTTTAAGTTCTTTGACCCTAAGCACCATTTCTTCACCTTTCCAGACTATCAGTTGGTACCCACCATGGAAGAGTTCTCTCAGATATTGGGCATACCTATTTTGGATCAGTTGCCTTTCACCAGTTTGGAAGAAGCTCCGAAGCTGAAGATCATTGCAACAACTTTACACCTGAAATGGTCCGACGTTGTATCCAATTGGGAAATAAGAAGCAGAGTTAAGGGTTTCCTAGCCAAGTTCCTAATAGAGAAGGCTCAGTTGTTTTGGGATGATTTGGACTTCCAGGATTTTGAGGAGGTCGTGGCCTTTCTCGTTTATAGGTTAGTATTGTTCCCTAATCCGGACTTGCTCATAGATGTGAATGCTATCAAGGTCTTCCTTTCCCGCAACCCTATGTCTGCTTTACTCGGAGATATATTGCATACCTTCCACACTCGTACCACAAAGAAAAGAGGGATTCTTCTGTGCTGTGTGCCATTGCTTTCGAGGTGGTTTATTTCTCACCTCCCTAAGATGGTACTGAAGAATGAAGAGGGTTTGGGATGGTCGCAAAGGATAATGTCACTTTCTCACACGGATACTCTCTGGTATTCCCGGTCTATGGGAGACGTCTCTATTATTGACCGCTGCGGGGAATTCCCTAATGTCGCACTACTTGGCATTAGGGGAGACAAAACCTATAATCCTTCTCTGGCTATGTGACAGTTTGGTTACGCTCGAAGGGATGGTCCTTACGAGATGCTTATCTAGAGCATTATGTTTAATTATGAAGATGATGTTCAAGGGTATCTCCAGAGGTTCATACGAGCTTGGGGCATGGTAAACGGATTTGACGTCAAAACTTTGGGCCAAAGACTTCCATTCCTATGGAACCTTATCTCCAATGGGTGAGAGCTCTTGCTCAGAATCTTATGATTCCATATGCAGTCATCTTACCAGTGATTGTGGAGCCCGTTACTGAAAGGGATATCCCATATACGGTTCTCCATCCTGATATGCCCACTAATCTTGAAGAATTACAGAGGTCCTGGATTCAGGTGAAGAAGGAGCGAGATACTTATAGGGACCAGTTCTATGCCAAGGAGAAGAAGGTTTTAGAGCTCATGAAGCAACTTCATGAGGAATGAAGCCTCAATGTCTATCTCGGCGCAAAGAGGAAGCGCCCATGGGAAACCTGGTTTTTTTAGTTGAAACGCCTAAAAGGCAATTGTACTTTTAATTCTACTAATAAAATATTTGTTTCATTTTGGTTCACAAATTTAAATTTCCCAGAATCCTTGAAATCCTTGCATACGCATGTCATACATATCATTACATAAACATGTTTCATAACAGGTTTCTCATTGTCTTCGCTGTTTATTTTAGCAAGTAAAAGAAATGGCTCTAGAACAAACTGTGAAAGACTTATAGATTCAGAACGCACAATTCCAACAGATGATCATGGTCTAGCCAAAGGGAAGGAGGAACTGAAAGCCCTGATTGTTAAAGAAAAGGCTAAGAAGACAAGAAGGACAACTGGTGTGGTAAATCTGGGAAGAAGATTCAAGGGACTGTTAAAGCAGATGGTTGATCTGACCTCTTCATCCAAGGAAGGAGAGAATCAAGAGGGTGAGACAAGAGAGGAAGATCCTAGTCCGGGGGAATCTGATGATGATACTGATTACAATGAAGAGCAGTATCCTCCGGCTGACTAAAGGTACAAACAGCTGGAAGAGCGTCTGAGTGCAATGGAGATTCAGAAAGTGCCCGGGATGGACTTTGAAAAACTGGGTTTGGTGTCCGGGATTGTATTTGCCAAAGTTCAAAGAACCAGTGTTTGCTAAGTGCGATGGGGTTTCGTGTCCCAAGATGCACCTTTGATCTTATGTGAGGAAGATACATCCTCACACTACTGACAGAGACTTGTGGGTCCATTTCTTTTAGGATAGTCTATCCGGAACTCAGCTATATTGGTTTTATCATCTGGAGAGGGCCAACATCCATAATTTAGAAGACCTGGCCACCGCTTTTTTATAAGCAGTATCAGTATAATGCAGACCTTGCTCCCACCCGTACTCAACTCCAGAGTATGATTATGGGTTCGAGCGAGGGTTTCAAAGACTACGCTCAGAAGTGGAGGGAATTAGCAGGAAGAGTTCAACCTCCCCTGCCTGATATGGAGCTAGTGGACATGTTTCTGGGTACCCTGTCCGGTCCGTTCTTTAATCTTCTAATTGGAAGTTTCTCGGCCAACTTCACTGAATTAATCTTGACACGGAAGAGAGTGGAAGCTGGAATTAAGAATGGGAAGATCCAAAAGGACGCATCCTCCAGTGCCATGAGAAAACCATTCGCTGTGAAGAAAGAGGTTAGTGCCGTGCACCATCAATGGAGTCAGGACGAAACTGAACACCGTTAAACAGTAGGGGCTGTCATGATCCCTAAGCCTGCACACACTCAACAGAGGAATAATCAACAGAGAACAGAAAGGCCGGTAAGACAATTCACCCGGATAAATATGACTCTAGCCCAAGTTTTTCCCTATTTGTTGAGATCCAATATGGTAACCTTGCGGGAAGCGCCAGAGAATCCCAACACTACCTCTCCCCGCTACAATCCAAATGCTCGTTGTGCTTATCATTCGGAAAGTCCAGGTCATGATACAAACGATTGTTGGGCTTTGAAAAACAAAGTACAAGACCTTCTCAAGGCGAAGGAAATTGAGTTTGACGCCCCTGAGATGCCAAATGTTATCACTGCTCCTATGCCCAAGCACATCCATGGTGTTAGCACTATTGAAGATGATATGTTTGTTACTACTGTTGAAGAGCTTGTTACTCCTCTTATGACCATTAAGTGGAACTTGTTGAAGGCCAGTTTATTTCCGGGTTGTGGTGAAGGTTGCCACTTTTGTTTATCTCTACCGACTGGTTGCTATTTGTTGAAGGAAGGTGTTCAGTGCCTGATGGATTTTGGAGAGATTTTGTTTGAGAAGGCTCCCGTTCCAACCATTCTGTGCAAGGATATTTCAATAATAACCATTTCCACCAATCCTCATAGGGTCTCCACCAAAAGACCCGTCAGGATTACATCTGTTCCGAAGATTACTCCGTTGATAAGCATTGCGCCAGGGCCAATCCCATACTCCTCAGATAAAATCGTTCCCTGGAATTATAGGGGTGACGTCTACTACCACGACATCAAGTAAGATTGACTGGATGATAAAGACTAGGTTTCTGAGAAAGCTGATCCCAACATTGTCAACATTGTGGGAACCAACAAAATAACCAGAAGTGGAAGAGTGTTCTCCCCTGAGATTTCTCCTCCAAAATTTGTTACTGGTCCTGTGATTATTCCTACTTTTGTTCCTACTCCTACTACTACTGCAATTCCTTTGATTACTCCTGCTGGCACCCCTATCACCAGGTCGACCAAGACTCGGGGCAAAGACATATTGATTGAGCCTGTCCAGACGAATGCATAGTCAATATCTATTCCAGAGGCTTCCAAGAAGGAGATGAAATAAATTCTGAAAATTATCAACAAAAGCGACTACAACGTGGTCGAACAGCTAGGGCATACCCCTTTAAAGATCTCTATGCTAGCCTCACTGTTATGCTCCGAAGCTCATGTGAAGGCTTTGGTGAAGTTTCTTAAAATTGCCCATTTTCCCAAGGAAACTTCTGTTGACCAATTTGAAAATTGTGTGGCTAGTTTGATGGCCGATAACGGTTTGGGATTTTCTGATGCTGATTTGACCCCTAGAGGGAGGAAGCACAATGATGCATTGAATGTCTCTATCGAATACAAGGGCACCACTTTGGCCCATGTCCTTGTAAATACTGGTTCATCGTTAAATGTGATGCCTAAGAATGCTCTATATAGACTAGATTATGAAGGATTTACTTTGAAGCCCAACAATATTGTAGTGAGGGCTTTTGACGAATCAAAGAGAATGGTGCGCGAGGAGGTAGACATCCCCATCAAGGTTAGTTCTCAGACTTTCGGCTCTACCTTCTACGTGATGGATATCAAGCCATCTTATTCCTGTTTGTTGGGCCGCCCTTGGATACATGGGGATAGAGATGTTACGTCCACTCTGCATCAGATGATGAAATACCCGGTCAAAGGGAGAATTGTCACTATACGCGGCGAAGAAGAATACATGGTCAGTCACCTGAATTCATTCAGATATGTGAAAATGGAGGGTGAGTTCATCGAGACTCCGTGCCAGAATTTCGAAGAGGTACCTCAGACTTTGGCTGACACTGAAATTGCTACCAATATGCCAAAGATCACCAGACCTCCCTTGAAGATGGCCTCTCTCAAGGATGCAAAAGCGATTATTGAAGAAGGTGGGTCTACCATCTGGGGTCAACTCCCTGATATTCCGTACAAGTCTGATAAATTTGGTTTGAGTTTCTCTTCAGGGGCTCAAAGGGCTGTTCGACGTGCTCGTGCTGGAAGACCTCCCCTACACATCAGTAATCACGTGGTCAATGCTGTAGAAAATGAAGATGGTAACAATGACATGGACAATTGGATCTTCCCTACTACCATCGGTGGACCCACTAACTAGACGGAAAAGGATTTTGTACCGATTACTTTTGTTTAGAAGTAATTGTCTTTCTTGTTTTTTTGGATATGTAATATATAATATAACTTTATGGTCATGTGTCTTACCCGGGGCACATCGATTTATTTGTGAGGGTTATCATGTTTCACTTTCATATGGCATTAATAAAGCATTGGACGTTTATGCATACAAATTTTGTGCTCTCTATTTTTCTTTCCTGCTTTTTACTTTTCCTATACAACTATGCTCTTACACACACTCACGTATCAAACTGCATATCCATATCCACTTTGGGTCCCATTGATAACAGTACTGCTATTTCCAGTTATAACTTCGAAAATTCGATCAACCAAGCCGAGGACGAAGGTGAGGAATATTGTGAGGTACCTGGAGAACTTGCTAGACTGTTACAACAGGAAGAGAGGGCTATACAACCTCATGAATAGACAGTTGAGACAATAAACTTGGGCACAGAGGTAGACATAAAAGAAGTCAAGATCGGCACAAATTTGGAGCTTAATATCAAACAACGGTTGATACAAATGTTGCGCGACTATGTCGAGATCTTTGCCTGGTCATATGAAGACATGCTAGGTCTGGATACTGATATTATTGTTCAGCAACTGCCAACTAAAGAAGATTGCCCTCCGGTAAAGCAGAAGGTCCGTCGCATGCGCCCTAAAATGTCAGAGAAGATCAAATTAGAGGTTACGAAGCAGTTCAACGCTGGGTTTTTAGCTGTCACCTCTTATCCCCAATGGGTTACCAACGTGGTGCCGGTTCCTAAAAAAGATGGTAAGGTACGGATGTGTGTGGGCTACAGAGATTTGAACAGGGCAAGCCCCAAAGATGACTTTCCGCTCCCCCACATTGACGTTCTGGTTGATAACACCGTGCAACATAAGATCTTTTCCTTCATGGATGGTTTCTCTGGTTACAATCAGATCAAGATGGCACCCGGAGATATGGAGAAGACAACCTTCGTCACTCAATTGGGAACTTTTTGCTACAAAGTAATGCCGTTTGGATTAAATAATGCTGGGGAAACCTATCAGCGAGCCATGGTCGCCTTATTTTATGACATGATTCACCATGAGATAGAGGTATATGTGGATGACATGATAGCCAGGTCTCAAACTGAGGAAGAGAACCTTGATCATCTACAAATTATTTTTGATAGGTTGAGGATATACAAGCTGAGGTTGAATCCAAACAAGTGCACCTTCGGGGTAAGTACTGGTAAACTGCTAGGTTTCATTATCAGTGACAAGGGAATTCAGGTAGACCCTGCAAAAGTAAAGGCTATACAAGAGATACCGTCTCCTCGCACTGAGAAGGAGGTAAGAGGATTTTTGGGACGTCTAAATTACATTGCCAGGTTCATTTCCCATTTGACTACTACTTGTGAGCCAATCTTCAAGCTCCCGAAGAAAGATGAAGTGGTAAAATGGAACGATGAATGCCAGACTGCCTTCGAAAGAATCAAGGAATACCTTCAAGAACCACTAATTCTGATGCTTTCGATTGAAGGAAGACCTTTGATAATGTACTTAACAATGTTAGACAATTCAATGGGGGTGTGTGCTGGGGCAGCATGACGAGTCTGGTCGAAAAGAGTACGCAATATACTACCTTAGCAAAAAGTTTATCGACTGTGAGATAAGATACTCACTGCTCGAGAAAACTTGCTGCGCTTTGGCATGGGCTGGTCACCGACTAAGACAATATATGTTGACCCACACTACTTTGTTGATATCTAAGATGGATCCGATCAAGTACATCTTCGAGAAGCCCGCTCTCTCCTGAAGAATAGCGAGATGGGAAATGATCTTAACCGAATACGATATCCGATACACGACCCAGAAAGCAATCAAGAGAAGTGTATTAGTTGATCATTTGGCTCATCAGGCCGTGGATGAATACCAGTCAATGAATTTTGAGTTCCCGAACGAGAATATTATGCTAGTGACTGAATATGAAGAACCTGGACTGGATGAAGGACCTGAAGAAGGATCCCGATGGACTATGGTTTTTGACGGAGCCTCAAACGCACTCGGTAATGGCATTGGTGCTATAATCATATCCCCCGAGGGCTTTCATACTCCTTTCACTGCCCGATTATGCTTTAATTGCACCAATAACACGGCGGAGTATGAAGCATGCATCATGGGTCTTAAAGCTGCTATTGACCCGAGGATCAAGTTCTTGAGAATTTTCGGGGATTCAGACTTGGTGATAAGTCAAATTATAGGGGAGTGGGACACAAAGCACCCAAATCTCATCCCGTACAAAGAGCATGTGCTGACATTGCTTCCACACATTGAGGAGGTAACCTTTGAACATTTTCCAGGAGAAGGGAATCAGTTAGCGGACGCGCTAGGTACCATGTCATCTATGTTCAAGGTCAGGTGGGATAATGAGGCCCCTTGGATCACTATTGAAAGGTTAGATGAACCGACATATTGCTACGAGATCGAAACTGAAGGAGTAGAATACAAACCTTGGTTCTATGAAGTGAAGAGATATCTCAAGGCTCAAGAGTATCCCGAGGTGGAATCTGTCAATGATAAGAAGTTTCTGAGAAGGTTCGCCGCGAAGTTCTTCCTAAGTAATGGAATCCTCTACAAGCGCAACCATGACTCTACTTTACTTCGATGCGTAGACAAGAGTGAAGCGGAGAGGATTATGACGGATCTGCATGAAGGTACCTTCGGAACCCATTCGAGTGGACATACCATGGCTAAAAAGATCCTACGGGAAGGATACTATTGGTCCACTATGGAAGCAGACTGCTATCAGCATTCCCGAACTTGTCATAAATGCCAGATCTATGCTAATAAGGTGCATGTACCTCCGGTTCCTTTGAACGTCTTGACGGATCCTCGGCCCTTTGCAATATGGGGCATTGACATGATCAGAGCGATTAGACCTACCGCTTCCAATGGGCATCGCTTCATCCTTGTGGGCATTGATTACTTCACTAAGTGGGTGGAAGCTGCCTCTTTTGCTACTGTTACCAAGAACGTTGTGGCGCAGTTTATCAAGCATAACCTGATCTGTCGGTACGGTGTGCCAGATAGAATCATCACTGACAATGGTAGGAATTTCAATAATAAGATGATCACCGAACTCTGTAAATCGTTCAAGATCCAGCACTATAGATCTTCCCCTTACTGGCTGATGATGAATGGCACTGTGGAGGCTACTAATAAGAAAATTAAGAAGATCATATAGAAGATGACAATGACATACAAGGACTGGAACAAGATGTTTCCAATTGCTCTTCACGGATACCGCACCTCCGCGCAAACATCGACAGGGGCAGCACCCTATTCTCTGGTATATGGTATGGAGGTTGTCCTGCCAATTGAGGTCTAGATCCCTTCTACGAGAATCATGAAGGATGCAGGTCTAAATGAAGATGATTGGATCCAGAATCGACTTGATCAACTGAATCTAATTGATGAAAAGAGACTTACTGCTGTCTGTCATGGTCAAATGTATAAAAAATGGATGATCAATGCTTTCAACAAAAAGCTCAGATGTCAAGTATATAAAGTCGGGGATTTAGTGATCAAGCGCATCATAATTCCGTAAGGTGATCCCAGTGGAAAATGGACTCCCACATATGAAGGGCCATTAGTGATCAAAAGCATATTTTCAAGAGGAGCCTTGATCTTGACCACCATGGATGGTGACGACCTTCCTCACCCTGTTAATGCAGACATAGTGAAAAGATACTACGCATGATTAAAGACCCGCTAGGTTGACTGGCCTAAGCAAAAATAAGGGCATCCCGACGAACCAAAAGGGTTCGGGCAAAATTAGGGATGAAAGCAAAAAATATTTGTACGCCCGGCAAGCCGAAAACCTGAAAAGGCAGCTTGGGCAAAAAAGGGTATCCCGGTGGACTGAAAACACGAAAGGGCGGTCCAGGAAAAAGTTAGGGATTTGAAGTGTATCACTATGTCCCATTGGATCACCTTGTGACCAGACTTCAGCATCAACTATCAAGCTTAAAACAACACCAATAAATCCAGTCAGCTTCAGACAAGTAGCAAAGTGATGAGACGCTCGAAGACATAGTTGCAATAGCAGAATTGAAGCTCGATGAGATTATTACACATAGCTGTTTGCTTCTCTTTGTACATAATATTGTATAGCTTCACATCTGCATTCTCTAACTAGAGCGTCAACCTCCTTGTACAAAAATGCATGTTATAGGCCAACTTCAAAATCAATACAAGTCATTTCTACACAAAAACTATTCGTTTTCCTTTTTTTGTTTTGTTTTGCAAAAACGTCCAATGATTTATTCTTGAAATATGAATTTGAATATGATTGCTATTCAAAAATATTTGCATAAGAAACGGAAAGTCAGTTGCTTATGACTTAAGGAACGGGGCAAAATCTAAAAAATAATAATAATAAAAAAAAAGAGACATGTCAATCCCGACAGTTACTCCTGCCAGCAGGTACAGAGGCAGAGACAACTTTGAAACAAAGTCACCATTACATGTGCCCCCGTGATGTCTATACTCCCCACAAAGTAGAGGTAACTAAAAGTTTGACCTCAGCTTCCCCAAACAGGAGTTACTTTCCCCAGCAAAGTTCCTTCAGAGAGCCGATATCTATATCCCCCAGCAAAATTTTATAATTGCAAGCAGTTTATAAGGTTTTCTCCAGAGAAGAGTTTATTTCTCTGAATACAGAAGCTCAATCCCCAATAGAGTTTATTTCTCCATCTACGTAATTTCATCCCTCGGTGGAATTTATTTCCCCGAATCGGCAAAATCTTCCAGCAAAGCATCTCTTCTCGCAAACAGAGTTATTCCCCCATAGGGTTATCCTCAGGCAGAGTTATTCAAACCACTACAACTTTTGAAGAATAATACTTTCTTTCTGTTTTAAAAAGCCTAAGTCTTTTAATTGTCAAACACTCTAGTATTGATTGAATACTTGTGTTGTTATTTGGATTGTTAATTGTGTATCATTCATAAGCTTTTAAGCATTGAATGATTGAAGTTTTTAAACTTATTATTTATGTTGTTTCTTCACTGCAAGTGATGAAGGGATTTGAGGAGGGCCTCATACCTAGGTGAGTCTTAGGTAGAAGTATAGCACGGGTAGTGATTAAGTGATTAGATCTTAAACTGGTTGTTTACTGAGGATCTATAAATTGATACTATTTAGTGGACTTGTCCCTGGCTTGGTAGCCCCTAGAGTAGGTGTTGTACACTGAACTGGGTGAACAATCTCTTGTGTTTTTACTGCTTTTGATTTTACTGCTCTTTACTTGTAAATAGATAATTGTGTCGTGACATCTCATTCGACATCACATATCTGATACCAGAATTTCAATTGGTATCAGAGCAGGCATCCCGCTCTTTATTTAGGTGAGATCCGGGGAAGACACTTTCTGGTACTATGGACAAGGAAGGAGGATTTGTAAACAGACCACCCATTCTAGATGGAAGTAATTATGACTACTGGAAACCACGTATGGTTACCTTTTTAAAGTCTTTGGACAGCAGGGCTTGGAAAGCTGTTTTAAAAGGATGGAAACACCCTGTCAAATTGGGAGAAAATGAAGAACCTACTTCTGAGTTAAAACCAGAGGAATATTGGTCTAAAGAAGAATATGGAATTGCTCTTGTAAATTCAAAAGCCTTGATTGTTATATTCAATGGAATTGACAAGAACATTTTCAGATTAGTGAATACATGTGAAGTAGCTAAGGATGCATGTGGAATTCTTAAATCTACTCATGAAGGCACATCCAAAATTAAGATGTCAAGACTTCAGTTTCTCACCATAAAATTTGAGAATTTAAGAATGAAGGATTATGAAAGTATAAATGACTTCCATATGAACATTCTCGAAATTGCTAATGCCTCCAGTGCTTTAGGGGAGAAAACACCTGAAGACAAATTGGTGAGAAAGATGCTCAGGTCTCTTCCCAAGAGATTTGATATGAAAGTGACTGCTATAAAAGAAGCCCAAGACATTTACAAAATGAAAATGGATGAACTTGTTGGATCCCTCCTGACATTTGAATTAAGCATCAGTGAAAGATTTGAAAAGAAGAACAAAAGCATAGCCTTTGTTTCAAATACTGAAGATGAAGAGGAAGACTGTAATTTGGATACAGATGGAGGAATATCAAATGCCTTAGCTATGCTTGGAAGATATTTTAACAAAGTGATAAAAAGAATGGATAGAAACCAAAGATCAAATGTCAAGAACATCTCATCTGACATCCATAAGTTAAATGAGTTTGGAAGAAAAGAGGCTGAAGAAAAATCCACTCAAGGGAAGGGAGTACAATGTCATGAATGTGAAGGCTTTGGTCACATTAGAGCTGAATGTCCTACATATCTTAAGAAATAGAAAAAGAATCTATCTGTTACTTGGTCTAAAGAGGACTCAGAGAGTGATCATGAAGAATTTGCCAAGTATGTTAAAGCATTAATAGGAAAATATGTATCTGATAAAGAGGCTAGTGATAGGGAACTAACCTTTGACGAGTTAGCTGCTTCATACAAAGATTTATGTCTATGAAGTGCAGAAGTATGTCTTGAATGGGAGAAACAGAAAGCCCTCATAACTCAGCTGAAGGAGGAAAGGGAAGAGCATCTTAAAACTATTTCTGATCTGAAAATTGAAGTGTCTTCTCTGAATTCAAATCTTGATAGAATGGTCAAATCTCTCAAGATGCTGAACAATGGGTCTGACACATTAGATGAAATTCTCAAAACAGGAAGAGTGACAAGAGACAAGAGTGGTCTAGGTTTTAATGAGAAAAAGGAACCTAACTCAAAAGAGCATCCCATATTCATACATCATGGCATACACATACATATTGCATACATCACAATCTCATTTATTTTGAGAACATCATCACAATACATTTCATACATCATGACGTTGCATACGATTAACTATTTACCTTTCATGGAAAAGATTAAATCAACAAGCTACGTCTAACAAAGGGCTATTCCAAGATTTTCCTCAGAAAGATATCCTCACAAGATTTTCCCTGGGTCAGACAGGTCGACACTAAGATCTCTCTGATTACTATGCCAGTGGAAGATGTACCAAGACTTTCGTCTGGGTCAGTTGAATCACTACTAAGATCCTCTTAGTTAATATGCCAATCAAAGTTATCCCAAGATCTCTCTGCTTACTATGCCGGTGGAAGAGATTCTAAGACTTTCGTCTGGGCAAATTGAATCGCTACTAATATTCTCCTGATTACTATGCCAGTCAAAGTTAACCCAAGATCTCTCTGCTTACTATGCCAGTGGAAGAGATTCCAAGACTTTTGTATGGGTCAGTTGAATCGCTACTAAGATTCTCCTGATTACTATGCCAGTCAAAGTTAACCCAAGATTTATCTACTTGCTATGCCAGTGGAAGAGATTCCGAGACTTTCGTCTGGGTCAGTTGAATCGCTACTAAGATCCTCCTGATTAGTATGCCAGTCAAAGTTAATTCAAGGCCTTTTCCGGGTTTAGTCAAATCGATGCTAAGATTTCTATCCCAATTGAAGACAACTTGAGACCTTTCTATGGTTTAGTCAAATTGATACTAAGATTTCTATTCCAGTTAAAGAAGCCATGAAGCCCATAAATTGACCGTATAATAGTCAATCAACAATTCAAGATACTGTGAAGCCTGGAGTACGACCAGATAACAGTTTAATCTCATTTCCTCAGTAAGTCGTTGTGAAGCCTGAAGCACGACTAGATAGCAATCAACCTTATTATCCTTAGCAAGTCACTGTGAACCCTGGATCTTGACCAGATAGCAGTTCACTCCCATCTCTTCAATCAAGAGATGACTCCCCAGTTGACTAACGGACAACTGAAGCTCCTAGACTCTATTCCTTAAGACAAGGACCAACATTCCTCAGCATAGTCCTCCTCAGCAACAGGAAGAGAAGTTCTTACAAAAGAATATCTCATGAAAGCATCTACTCTGGATGGCGTCTTTAATCCCATCTCTGATGAATTTCAGCCATCTTCTCCAAATGGCATCTGTAAGCCCATTCCCGACGTCATTAACTATCAGTATTACTTCATGCGAGTGCAAATTTCGGGGCACTCTAGTGTTCAATCATCTTCCATCCTCAGATCACGAAAGGCAGACAAGCCAATCTACATCCTCAGGTTTAAGAAGGTTGAAAAGGGGCAGCTGTTGCACCTAAAAATTTACCCTCTCATTTCACTCAAGACATGCCTCTAAAGATCTTCAAGTGCTCAAGATTGACTAAGGATTGACCAGACAAATCCTTCTCTTAAGACAATAAGCCTCAAACTAGGGTTTCAATTTCAAGCAAGATGGTTGAGTCCCAAATGGTCTCCACTGTACTAATATGTCCTCAAGATCATCCATGTCAAGTTTCATTCCTTTCACAATAAGTTTGCTCAGTCAACTGCTCAAATGCCTGAAAATCAACTATACTAGGTCAAAAGTCAACTGTGGCCCAAATACAGTCAAACTTCAAGATTTTTGGTAAACATAAACATTTAGAAGTAATATCCATAATTTGATCAAGGGTTGAGCATGGTTCCTCAAGAAATGCTCCTAACTTATCAAAAGTCAAAAATGGCAAATTAGGGTTTCTATAGGAAAAGTCAACCAAACTTTGACCATGCATAACTTTCTCATACTTTATCAGAAAGTTTCCAACCAAGGATCATTTTGTATAGAATCCAATTCTCTACAACTTCTCTTCATCCCTCAAGGTCAAGAAATGCCACAATCAAAAGATACAAGTTCATACATTATAGGTCATTTCAAAAAGTCAACAAAAACACCTTTTGGGTCGACGCTCCTTACATGAACATGGAAGATCCAATTGAGATGAAACCAAAAGGGTTGTTTAGAGGACATCCTAAGCTTTCTAAAAAGTCCAAGAAAACCATCTTATGGTTAAAATGAGAGAGATATGCATTGCTAAAGTTGACCAAATTTTGGAAAAGTGCATGAAGTCAAGATTGATCAAAATTGATTTTTTTTTTCCGAATGGGCCCATGTTTTCTTGTTTGAAACTTGTTCCTAAGATGGACCACGACCCCTGAGATTATCCACCTATTATTTTATTATTTTTATTATTTGTTTTGATTTTTTATTCATTTAAATAAAAATTAATTAATTTAAATAGTGGAATAATGAAATAAAATCCAAGATTTGATTTTATGGGCACATTATGAGTCTATAATCAGCTAGAAACTCAAAGATTTCGTGCAAGGAATGATTGGAACAAGAATAGAAAGATTTGGCCTATTTTAGAAACTAAAAATATCCATGGCAAATCAAATCTTTTCTCCATAATTTTCAAGATTGCATCTGTTTTTATTGACCTAATTAGTTCTATTATATATTCATAACATTCCCAGAGCAAAAGGACAAGGATTGAGAGAGAAAAACTCAAATTTTTGACAAGAAAGTGGTGGTCGGATTTTTGTCCTCAAGGAGGTTCAAAGCATTTTGAAGGTTGCAATCCATTCTTGGCAGCATTTGGAAGCTACCTGAATCATTCCCATGCATCAAGACGTCCATAATCGTCCTCCACGACCTCACGGTTTGCACACTTGTTCTTGAATCTGATTTTGAATATACACGCATGATAAATGAATTCTAACTACATATTCATGTTTGTATAATCATTTAGAACATGTTTGCATAATTAATTGTATGTTTTGATGTATATTTAGCTGACTGCCATTGCTAGGGATTGAAGCTTCATTTTAGGGTTTCTTGTTTCAGGCAAAATCAGGGCTAAAGATGAGTACCATTGTAATCGCGAGATCAAACCCAGTTGATCTGTATTCTTGGATTTCATTTTTATTGCGTGATTGTGATTTTTGAGAGATGTAGGTTTATAGCTACAACATATGTCCATAGGTAAAAGTCTTGAACCTAAAACGACAATACCTTGGGGAATACGACTGTGTGTCAAAGCCTGGTTGGGTAGTTTGAACTTGGCGCGCGTTTTGTTACAACCACTAACCATTATTCAATATCTTATATTTTGTTTATTTATATTAACAAAAGACCAAGTGGCCCAGTGGCAAGCAGGAAGGGTGTTAAAGCGTTGTGTGTGGGAGGTCAGGGGTTCGACCCCTGCCTCTAACATTTTCTATTTTCTCAATATTTCCTTGCAGATTCTATGCTATCATCACAAGCATGCTCATTGTATACCTCCAGATCATCACCCTTGAATCAATCAGTGCTCAGATCTAACACTTTTAATGAAGCCCCCCATGGTAGACACTCCTGGCATAATCACACTGGATCTCACGTTGCTATGGGCCACATAATCTTGGGTTTTGGTCAGAATTTCAGCATGCCACCCTCTATTTGGGCTCATACCCCCTCAGGCCCATTTCTTTTCACCTCTTCTATTATTTTTTATTTAATTTCTTTTTTTTGTTCTAATTATTTCAAAACAAATCAATGTTTTTTATTAAAATCACAAAATCAAAAAATCACAAAAATTAGGATTTAGTATTTATTTTTAATAAATTAATTCTTTGCAAATTAATTATTTTAATTAACTTTAATTTTTTTTCATTAATTAAAATTAATTAGAAAAGTTAGGTTTAAACTTCAAATCTTTTTTTTCATAAAATCCCAAAAAAATATTTTTAACAATCAAATTAGATTTCTAGGGCTTTTGAACTTTTATCCAGTTAATTCTCGTGCGTAATTACTTTTGCCATACGATTAATTTTTACTATTGATGTAACTGCGCCCGGTTTGTAATAGCTTAATTAGGGTTTTTCAATTCCACATTTTTACTTTTCAATCATTAATTATATAATTGCACCAAAGCCTTGTAATAGTTAGGAATTTTATCTTTCCGCCATTTATTTTCCCGCACGATAAACTACTTAGATGAATGTTTAATAGGGTCGCATGAAAGATAATGATTAATTGAACCTAGATAACCCTAATTGCGCAAGATAAATGAACAGAATCAAGCACACTTGCACACTTGCACACTTGCACCCTTAGGGTATACCTCACTTGGTTTCCTTCAGAAACAATGGTCATGTCCCTCAAGCGTAGGGATACTCTTAGCAAAGACCCTCAGTTTAAAATCATCATAAAGATCATAGTCCCTAAAATGTCCCTCGAGTTGCCTGCGAGAAATGATCTTATGATGATAGTCCCTTCGAAATGCTAAGGTATCCCTATATGTTGCCTTCTATGACTATTACATCTCTTTCGATATTCCCTCTTACATCCAACGACTAGGGTTACCTACTCATTAATAGTAGGATAACACGGTCTAAAGGATAGGAGGAAAAGAATAGTCTTTTTTCGAGTAGGTAGATAACTGTTAGGTACTTGCTCAAACAATTCTTTTTATACACCACACTTTCAAACACATTTTAAACAAAGTTTTCAAAATGCTTTATCGCACTCTTGAGGACTGATACAAGAGTTACCATAAAGCGAATCGCCGCACTAAGGCATTTTCAAAGCTTTTCAAAACACACAAACACAAGCAATTTTAGAAAACGAGCAAGTACCTAAGAGCCCATGGAAAAAACCATAGATGGAAAGGGTGCTAACACCTTCCCTTTCCATAATCTACCCCCTTACTCAGAAATCTCAAAAAAGGTCTTTTTCTGTTCTTTTCACCCTTTCCTTAATTTGGATAAAAGAAAAGTCGGTGGCAACTCTTGCTTACCGCGACATTTGCAAACAAAAAAATGCAAACCAGTATTAACAGTCGGTTCTGCCACCATATCACAATGTGTAATGAAAAGAATGAAGCTATTATGAAAGGAATCATGTTTAAAGAAAATTGTCATTTATGAGTTCCTCAAGAGTTGAACCTCTGCTCAACATGTGTTTTAGCCAAAGAGAATGAAGTTAAACTATTACATCAAAAATTGGGGCACTTGCATCTGAAAGGTATGAAAAGAATTATATCTGAAGAAGCAGTAAGAGGGATTCCTAAGCTCAAGATAGATCAAGGTAGAATATATGGTGACTACCATATTGGAAAGCAAACTAAGATTTCACATCAGAAGATCCAACATCTCACTACATCAAAAGTTTTGGAACTTCAACTTGATGGGACCTATGCAGGTTGAAAGTCTTGGTGGTAAGAAGTATGCCTATGTTGTTGTAGATGATTTTTCTAGATACACATGGATAAGCTTTATTAGAGAAAAACCAGAAACTTTTGAAGTGTTTAAATCTATGTCAAAAAGTTCAAAGGGAAAAGGAAATTCATGTCATAAGAATAAAAAATGATCATGGAAAGGAATTTGAGAATAATAAATTTGCCGACTTTTACTCCTCTGAAGGAATCAACCATGAATTCTCTTCTCCCATTACTCCTCAACAAAATGGGATTGTGGAACGCAAGAATAGAACTCTCTAAGAATCTGTCAGAGTCATGATTCATGCTAAGAAGTTACCCTACCATTTTTGGGCTGAAGCTATGAATACTACATACTATATCTATAACAGAGTCACTCTAAGGAAGGGCACTTCAGCCACCTTGTATGAAATATGGAAGGGAAGAAAACCAACTGTTAGGTACTTTCATGTTTTTGGAAGTAAAGGCTACATATTAGCTGATCGTGAACAAAGGAGGAAGATGGATCCCAAGAGTGATGAAGGAATATTCTTGGGTTACTCTACAAATAGCAGAGCTTACAGAGTATTTAACTACAGAACTAAAGTTATGATGGAGTCAATAAATGTTATTATTGATGATAAAGGATGGAGTGTTGAAGAAGATGTCTCAGAAGATGTTGGAACATCTATGTCTGATATTCCAACAAAATTAAATGACAAAAGTGTTAATCAACCTCAAGAAGATCCTGAGCCTAGTCATCTCAATAAAGGACCTTCAATTAGAATCCAGAGAGATTATCCTAAGAATCTTATCATAGGAGATCTAAATAAAGGAGTTACTACCTGTGATACGGTGGCATAACCGACTGTTTTTCTTTACTAATGGTTTTGTGTTTTTTGTTTGCAAATGTACGGTAAGCAAGAGTTGCCACCATCTTTTATTTAATCCAACAAAGGAAAAGGAAAAAGAACAGAAAAAACCTTTTTCGAGATGTTTCTGAGTACGGGGGTAGGTTATGAAAAGGGAAGGTGTTAACACCCTTTTCATCTATGGTTTTCCATGGGCTCTTAGGTACTTGCTCATTCTTAAATTGCTTTTGTGTGTTTGATAAAGTTTTGAAATTTTCCTTAGTGCGGAGTTTCACTTTATGGTAACCCTTGTATCAGTCCTCAAGGGTGTGATAAAGTGTTTTTGAAAACTTTAGCTTGAAAAGTATTTTGAAAGTGTAAGTGTAAAAATTTTTTTTGAGCAAGTACTTAAGAGTTTCCTATTCGAAAAAGACTGTTCGTTTTCTTATTTCCTTTAGACAACGCTATCCTACTATTAAGGACTAGGTAGCTCCATCGTTGGAGTTTAAGGAACAATCGAAAGGGACGAGTATGATCACTAAAGCAACTATTTGAAAACTTTAGTAGTTACCCAAGAGTCCTAAAGATCTTTCCAAGGCAACATTCGAATGCGTCATTTTTGATCTTTTGGGACTAGAGGGTAACCACTAAAACTCCCTATACTTCATGACCGTTTACCAAAGGCAACCGAAGTGGGGCAAACCCTAGGAGTGAGCATGTGCAAGTGTTTGATTTCAATTTATTTAATCTTTGCACAGTTAGGGCTTTCTACTATTTTAAGCGTTGATTTATCTTTTTCATACAATCCTATTATCAATCATCTAACAGTTTAAAATGACAGAAAGTAAAAGTGTGAGAAATTTAAACCTAGCTATTACAAGGCTTTGGAGAGGGGATTACATAATCAAAAACTGGGAAAACAGTAAATGCAAATAGTAATAAACCTAATTAACTATTACAAACTCGAAGCAATTACATTAATTGGAAAAATAATGAAATAAATACGCGCGATGAAATTAAATACAAGGAATTAAAGTTAAATTCAAAGACATTTGATTAGTGAATAAAGAAAAAATATTTTTTGGGTCTTTTGGAGAAAAAGTAATTAATTTTGCAAATTAACCTAATTTCCAATTAATTTTAATTATGAAAAAAAGGAATTTTAATTTATCCTAATTAACCTAATTAATTAATGAAATTAACTATTTTATGAAAAAAAACTAATTCTATTTTTTGTGTTTTAATGATTTTAAGATTTAATTAAAAAAGATTTTTAAAACAATTAAAAAATAAATAAAACAAAAAAGTTAAAGAAATTTAAAACAAAAAAATTGGGAAGGGCCTGATGTTAGAAGCAATTCTGGGGGGGTGTAAAATTGAATTCTTCAGGCCCATAATAGTTGGCCCATCTCCCTGCGTCTGATCCTGTGGGAAGCTTGCCAAGAGAGTCCACCATGCGCCTGCATGCTTGAGGCGTGGGATCTGGATAGAGATTGATCCAATGATGAGATGTTGAGGTGCACGGTGAGCGCATTTGGAATGGTACTACTGGACCTGCAATTAAAAGTTAAGAAAAATATTATGTAGGAGGTAGAGATCGAACCCCTGACCTCGTACACACACGCGCGTCTTGAAACCTCTTCCCTTTTCCACTGAGCCAAGCTGATCATTCATTTATACAAACAAACAACAAATAATATATTAAATAATGAGTCAGTATTATAAGAAAAATGCGCGAATTTCAAACGGGCCAGTGGCATGCTGCCACGCCCTCATCTTCTTTCCCAGAACCGTCATTTTTGGTAACGACCTTTACCTACAGTCCAAAGTCTGTAGCTGTAAACCTTCCAATTTCAAAAATGCAGCATACACACAATAAATTCAAATGTAGACCATGAATCAAATGGGTTTGAGGCCCTGAACACCATGGTAACCATAATCAAACCTGATTTTTCCTATATTAAAAAAAACCTAAAATAAAGCTTGAAACCCTAAGAATGACATCTTTTGATTCCTGCGCTTAAACTTAAATCAAAGCATCCAAACACATTGCAAACATGATTACAAGCATGAATATAAACTTAGAACATGTTGATAATGACAGAATCAATGAAAACAAATTTAGAAAAAAGTTGCAAACCGTGAAGGTGGTAGCACGTGATTCTTGATGCTTTGAGGCATGGGAACGAGTGGGATAGCTTCAGTGAAGGTCTAGGAGTGTTGTTGTGTCCTTGAAATTGCTTGAAACGGCCTATGGAGAAAGATCCGATATGCACTTTTTTGAAGAAATTTGATACTTTGTTCTTTCTTTTAGGGAGGCAGGCTGCGCATGAATTCTTCCTTTAGGGTTGCAATGCATTGTACATGTACTGAATCAAATTAGGCCAATAGAATTAGAAAGAATCCAAAGATGTAATGGTCTTGAATTTTGATTCAAATCTTTCCAAAATTGGAGATTTCTTCCTCTCATGGCTTGACACGGTTTTGCTTGATGTTATACAGCTTGCATGATCTATAATTCAATGTAAAAAAAATCTCATTCCCTTAATTTGACTTATTTTTTATTTAATTTGATTTTATTTGAATTTTAAATAAATAAAATCAAAATAAATTAAATAAATAAGTGAATAAGGCATGGACAGTCCCATAGGTCGTGGACCATGCTAGGACTGAGATTCAATCTTGAAAAAATGGGCCCATGTGGAAGAAAAAAATGCAATTTTGGGCCTTGTTGACTTTGTGCAAATTCCCAAAAATGGCCAACTTTGACAATACACATCTCTCTCAATTTTGACCCTAACAGGGTGTTCTTGGACTTTTATAGAAATCCTAGGATGTCCTCTAAACAACCCTTTTGGTTTCATCTCCATTGGGTCTTCCATGTTCATGTAAGAAGCTTTGACCCAAAAGGTGTTTTTGTTGACTTTTGAAAAGGACCTATAATGTATGAATTTATATCTTTTCATGAGTGAATTTATTGAACTTGAGGGATGAAGATGAATTATAGCGAATTGGATTCTATTCAAAATGAGCCTTATATGAGAAATTTCTGATAAAATATGAGAAAGTTATGCTTTGTCAAAGTTTGGTTGACTTTTCTTATAGAAACCCTAATTTAGTAACTTTTGAGTTTTGATGAATTAGAAGCATTCCTTGAGGAATCATGATCAAACCTTGATAAAATGATGGATATTACTTAAAAATGTTGATGTTGACCAAAAATATTTAATTTTAACTGTATGTGGGCCACAATTGACTTTTGCCCTAGTACAATTGATTTTCAGGCATTTAGGCAGTTGACTGAGCAAACTTCTTGTGTAAGGCATGAAACTTGGCATGGATGATATTGAGGATATATTAGGGCAATGAAAATCACTTAGGACCCTTGTAACTCAAACATCTTAGTGAGGAGTGAAACCCTAGTTTGAGGCTCATTGTTTTAGGAGGAGGATTTGTCTGGTCAATCCTTAGTCATCTTGAGAAATTGAGGACCTCTAGTAGTATGTTTTGTGTGAAAATGGGAGGGAAAATTTTGGGGTACAACAGCTGCCCCTGTTCAATCTTCTTAAACCTGAGGATGTAGATTGGCTGGTCTGCCTTTCGTGATCCAAAGGTGGAAGATGATTGAACACTGGAGTGCCCTAATATTTGCACTCGTATGAAGTGAATGTCAATCAATGATATCAAGAATGGGCTTACAGATGCCATTTGGAGAAGATGACGGAAGGTCGTCGGTGATGGGCTTAAAGATGCCATCCGGAGAATGTGACGGTTGCATGAGAGATTCCTTTGCGAGAATTCCTGTACCTGCCGTTGGGGAGGACTTCGCTGGGGAATGTTGATTTATATCCTGGGAAATAGAGTTTAGGAGCTTCAGTTGTCAATTACTCTACTGGGGAATTAACTCTTGATTGAGGAAGCAGAAGTGAACTGCTTATCTGGTCAGGGTCCAGGCTGCATAATGACTTAGGGAAGTGTGAAATCAACCGTATCTGGTTGGGTCCAGGTTTTACAGTGTTGTAAACTATTGTCGAAGATAAAAGAGAAGGAACCTGGATAGTAGGGTTACTTAGAAATGAAAGCCTGGATAGTAGGGCTATGAGAAGGAACCTGGTTAGTAGGGTTACTTCAAAATGAAAGCATGGATAGTAGGGCTGTGAGAAGGAACCTGGATAGTAGGGTTACTTCGAAATGAAAGCCTGGATATTAGGGCTATGAGAAAGAACCTGGATAATAGGGTTACTTCGAAAT
Organism: Vicia faba; assembly: GCA_948472305.1. Taxonomy (NCBI): domain Eukaryota; kingdom Viridiplantae; phylum Streptophyta; class Magnoliopsida; order Fabales; family Fabaceae; genus Vicia; species Vicia faba. The sequence goes on along the minus strand of OX451738.1, from coordinate 1,120,705,461 downwards.
GAAAGCCTGGATAGTAGGGCTTTGAGAAGGAACCTGGATAGTAGGGTTACTTCGAAATGAAAGCCGGGATAGTACGGCTATGAGAAGGAACCTGGGTAGTAGGGTTACTTCGAAATGAAAGCCTGGATATTAGGGCTATGAGAAGGAATCTAGGTAGTAGGGTTACTTTGAAATGAAAGCATGGATAGTAGGGCTATAAGAAGGAACCTGGATAGTAGGGTTACTTCGAAATGAAATCCTGGATAGTAGGGCTATGAGAAGGAACCTGGGTAGTAGGGTTACTTCGAAATGAAAGCCTGAATAATAGGGCTGCATGAAGAAAACTGGATAGTAGGGTTACTTCGAAATGAAAGCCTGGATAGTAGGGCTGCTAAGAAGGAACCTGGGTAGTAGGGCTACTTTTAGATGAAAGCCTGGATAGTAGGGCTACGAGAACGAACCTGGATAGCAGGGTTACTTCAAAACGAAAGCCTGAATAGTAGGGCTATGAGAAGAAACTTGGGTAGTAGGGTTACTTCGAAATGAAAGCCTGGATTGTAGGGCTGCAAGAAGGAACCTGGATAGTAGGGTTACTTTGAAATGAAAGTTGGGATAATAGGGCTATGAGAAGGAACCTGGATAATAGGGTTACTTCGAAATGAAAGCCTGGATAGTAGGGCTACGAGAAGGAACCTGGATAGTAAGGTTACTTTGAAATGAAAGCCTGGATAGTAGGGCTGCGAGAAGGAACCTGGATAGTAGGGTTACTTCGAAATGAAAGCCTGGGTAGTAGGGATATCTCATTTGATCACGTAGATTAGTTGACCCATTTGGTTTCGGGAACTGATTTTCCATTAGTTGTCTGCAGATATGACATGTATAGCTTCATGGGTTTAACCTTGAACTGTTGGAATTGTTGATGATAACCATCTTTCCTGAAAAGATACAGGATTAATTATATGCGATGCATGAAATGCATTGTGTGATGATGTTCTCAAAATAAATGAGATTATGTTGTATGCAATATGTATGCACACGTCATGATGTATGAACATGAAATGCTTTTGTGACATATCCGAGTCTGGGAAAATAAATCCCTGAATGTTGCTGGAGAGTATTGGAAATTGAATTCTTGACTGTTGTAGAAAAAGTGGTTCTTCTACTTTCGCTGGGGATGGTGAACGGAGATGACTATGTCGTGGATTTACTCCTTTCTATTTGTGATTATTCTGTCGGGGAGAGACTCTGCTTGAGAATAACTCTGTGGGGGAATAACTCTGTCTGAGAGAGGAGATGCTTTGCTGGAAGATTTTGCCGATTCAGAGAAATAAACTCCCTTTGGGATTAAATTCCGTAGCTGGAGGAATAAACTCTGTTGGGGATTGAGCTTCTGTATCCAGAGAAATAAACTCTGCTTGGGAAAAAACTTTATGAACCTCTCGCGATTGTAAAATTTGGCTGGGGAATATAGACGTCGGCTCTCTGAAGGAACTTTGATGGGAAAATAACTCCTGTTTGGGGAAGCCGATGTTAAAGCTTTGGTTACTTTTACTCTGTGGGGAGCATAGACGTCACGGGGTCGCATGTAATGGTGACCTTGTTTCAAAGCTGTCTCTGCCCCTGTACCATGCTGGAAGGAGTAACTGTCGGGATTGACAGGTTTTTTAGTTTTTTCCCGATTTCTTAAGTTGTAAGCAATTGTCTTTCCGTTTCATATGCAAATATTTGTGAAATGCAATTATATTCAAATGCATATGTTAAGAATAAATCATTGGACGTTTTTGCAAAACAAAACAGAAAAAGAAAAACACATGGTTTTGTAAAAATGACTTGTATTAATTTCTTGAAGTTGGCCTATAACAGGCGTTTTATACAAGGAAGCTGACGCTCTAGTAAGAGAACGCTGTTGTAAAAATGAAAGCTATACAATATTGTGTACAAAGAGAAGAAAAAAATACGTGTAATAATCCCATTGAGTCTCAATTCTTCTATTGCCGCTATGTCTTCGAGCGTCTCATCATTTTGCTGCTTGTCCGAAGCTGACTAGATTGATCGGTGCCGTTTAAACTTGATAGTTGATATTGAGGTCTGGTCGCAAGGTGATCCAATGGGACATAGTGATACGCTTTACATCCCTAACTTTTTCCTGAACCGCCCTTTCGGGGTTTCAGTCCACCGGGATACCCTTTTTTGCCCAAGCCACCTTTTCAGGTTTTCGACTTGCCAGGTGTACATATTTTTCTGTTTTCATCCCTAATTTTTGCCCGAACCCTTTTGGTTTGCCGGGAAGCCTATATTTTTTCCTAGGCCCGTCAACCTAGCGGGTCTTTAATCATGCGTAGTATTTTTTCACTATGTCCGCATTGACAGGGTGAGGAAGGTCGTCACCGTCCATGGTGGTCAGAATCATGGCTCCACCCGAGAAAATGTTTTTGATCACAAATGGCCCATCGTATGTGGCAGTCAATTTTCCCCTGGGATCACCTTGCGGCAGTATGATGCATTTGATCACTAGATCCCCGACTTGATATTCTTGGCGTCTGACCTTTTTATTGAAAGCCTTGACCATACATTTTTGATACATTTGACCATGACAAACAACAGTAAGTCTCTTCTCATCAATCAGATTCAGTTGATCAAGTCGAGTCTGGATCCAGTCATCTTCGTTCAAACCCGTATCCTTCATAGTCCTCGGAGAAGGGATCTAAACCTCAATACGCAGGACGTCCTCCATATCATATACCAGAGAGTATGGGGTTGCTCTTGTCAATGTTCGCGCGGAGGTGTGGTACCCATGAAGAGCAAATGGTAATATCTCATGCCAGTCTTTGTATGTCACTGTCATTTTCTATATGATCTTTTTGATGTTCTTGTTAGCAGCTTTGACAACGCCATTCATCTCCGGCCGGTAGGGAGAAGAGTTATGATGCTGTATCTTGAACTATTTACAGAGTTCGGTGATCATCGTATTGTTGATGTTTGTACCATTGTTAGTGATGATTCTATCTGGCACACCGTACAGATAGATCAAGTTATGCTTGATAAACCATGCCACAACGTTCTTGGTAACAGTGGAAAATGAGGCAGCTTCAACCTACTTCATGAAGTAATCAATGGCCACCAGGATGAAGAGATGCCCATTGGAAGCGGTAGGTCTAATCTCCCCGATCATATCAATGCCCCACATTGCAAAGGGCCAACGAGCCGTCAAGACATTCAAGGGAACCAGAGGTACATGCACCTTATCAGCGTAGATTTGGCACTTGTGGCAAGTGCGGGAGTGCTGATAGCAGTCTGCTTCCATAGTGAACCAATAGTATCCTGCCCGTAGGATCTTCTTAGCCATGGTATGTCCACTTGAATGGGTTTCGAAGGTACCTTCGTGTAGATCCGTCATAATCCTTTCTGCTTCGATCTTGTCTACACACCACAGTAAGGTAGAGTCATGGTTGCGTTTGTAGAGGATTCCATTACTGAGGAAGAATTTCACGGCGAACCTTCTCAGAAACTTCTTATCATTGACAGATGCCCCCTCAGGATACTCTTGAGCCTCGAGATACCTTTTTACTTCGTGAAACCAAGGTTTGTCGGCTACCTCTTAAGCATCAATCTCACAGCAGTACGCTGGTTCATCCAACCTCTCAATAGTGATTCAGGGAGCTTCGTTGTCCCACCTGACCTTGAACATAGATGACATGGTAGCTAGCGCATCCGCTAACTGATTCTCCTCTCATGGGAAATGTTCAAAGGTTACCTCCTCAAAGTGTGGGAGCAAAGTCAACACGTGCTCTTTATATGGGATGAGGTTCGGGTGTTTCATATCCCAGTCTCCTTTGATCTGACTTATCACCAAGGCTGAATCCCCGAGAACGTTTAAGAACTTGATCCTCAGGTCAATAGAAGCTTTGAGACCCATGATACAGGCTTCATACTCCACCATATTGCTGGTACAGTTGAAGCATATTCGGGAAGTGAAAGGAGTATGACAGCCTTCAGGAGATATGATCACAACACCGACGCCATTACGAAGAGCGTTGGAAGCTCTGTCAAAAACCATAGTCCATCGGGATCCTTCTTCAGGTCCTTCATCCGGTCCAGGTTCTTCATAGTCAGTCACTAGCATAATATTCTCGTCCGGGAACTCAAAATTCATGGACTGGTAGTCATCCACGGCCTGATGAGCCAAATGATTAGCTAATACACTTCTCTTGATTTCTTTCTAAGTTGTATATTGTATATCGTATTCGGTTAAGATCATCTGTCATCTTGCTATTCTTCTAGAGAGAGCGGGCTTCTCGAAGATGTACTTGACTGGATCCATCTTAGATATCAACAAAGTAGTGTGGGTCAACATATACTGTCTCATTCGACGAGCAGCCCATGCCAAAGCGCATCAAGTTTTCTCAAGCAGTGAGTATCTTGTCTCACAGTCGGTAAACCTTTTGCTAAGGTAGTATATTGCATGCTCTTTTTAGACCAGACTTGTCATGCTTCCCCAGCACACACCCCATTGAATTGTCTAACACTTTTAAGTACATTATCAAAGATTTTCCTTCAATCAGAGGCATCTAAATTGATGGTTCTTGAAGGTATTCCTTGATTCTTTCGAAGGTGGTCTGGCATTCATCATTCCATTTTACTACTTGATCTTTCTTTAGGAGTTTGAAGATCGGCTCACAAGTAGCAGTCAGATGTGAAATGAACCTGGCGATATAATTTAGGTGTCCTAAGAAACATCTAACTTCCTTCTCAGTATGGGGAGCCAACATCTCTTGTATGGCCTTTACCTTTGCAGGGTCTACCTGAATACCCTTGTCACTGACGATGAACCCTCGAAGTTTACCAGACCTTACCCCGAAGGTGCACTTATTCGGATTTAACCTCAACTTGTATGTCTTCAACCTGTCAAATAGCTTTTGTAGATGATCAAGGTGTTCTTCCTTGGTTTGAGACCTGGCTATCATGTCATCCACGTAAACCTATATCTCATGGTGAATCAGATCGTGGAACAAAGCTACCATGGCTCACTGATACGTTGCCCCAGCATTCTTCAACCCAAAAGGAATCACCTTGTAACAGAAAGTGCCCCACTATGTGATGAAGGTTGTCTTTTCCATGTCTTCAGGTGCCATCTTGATCTGGTTGTAGCCAGAGAAACCATCCATGAAGGAAAATATTTTGTGTTGTGCGGTGTTATCAACCATAACATCAATGTGGGGAAGTGGGGAGTCATCCTTGGGGCTTGCCCTGTTCAGGTCTCTTTAGTCCACACACATCCGTACCTTGCCTTCTTTCTTAGGTACCAGAACGACGTTAGCAACCCACTGCGGATAGGAGGTGACAACTAAGAACCAAGCGTTGAACTGTTTCATAACCTCTGCTTTGATCTTCTCTGACATTTCAGGGCGCATACGGTGGACCTTTTTATTTACCGGAGGGAAATCTTCCTTAGTCGGCAGATGATGAACCATTATATTTGTGTCTAGCCCTGGCATGTCTTCATATGACCAGGCAAAGATCTCGACATAGTCATGCAACATTTGTATCAACCGCTGTTTGACACTAAGCTCCAGATTTGCGCCAATCTTGACTTCTTTTATGTCTACCTCAGTGCCCAAGTTTATTGTCTCAATTGGCTCTTCATGAGGCTGTATAGCCCTCTAGAAAGTTCTCCAGGTACGTCACAATATTCCCCACTTCGTCCTCGGCTTGGTTAATCAGATTTTCGAAGTTATAACTGGAAATAGTAGAACTGTTATCAATGGGATCCGGAGTGGATATGGATCTACAGTTTGATATGTGAGTGTGTGTAAGAGCATAGCTGTATTGGTAAAGTGAAAAATAGAAAAGAAAAATAGAGAGCGTAAAATTTGTATGCTCGAACTTCCAATGTTTTATTGATGACATATGATAATGACATATAATAACCCTCACAAATAAACCATTGTGCCTCGGGTAAGACACGAGGCCATAGAGTTTATATTGTTTATTACAAATCCGAAAAACAAGTAAGATAATTAGTGCTGAACAAAAGAAATCGGCACAAAATCTTTGGCCGTCCAGTTACTAGGTCCACCGTTGGTAGTAGGGTAGATCCAGCTGTCAATGTAAGAATCCTCCTCATCAGTATCTTCCGTGGCGGAGACAACCTCAATAGAATTGATTCCCGAGCCCTGCTTGGGCATGGGTGCATTTATGATGTTGGGAGTCTCAGGGGGATCAAATTCAATCTCATTTGCCTCGATCAGATCCTATATCTTATTCCTCAGAGCCCAACAGTCGTTTGTATCGTGGCCTGGACTCTCAGAATGGTAAGCACACTGAGCGTTTGGAATGTAACAAGGAGATATGGTGTTGGGGTTCTTGGGAGCCTCCTTTAAGGTTTCCAAGTTAGATTTTAACAGATGGGGTAAAACCTCAGACAACGTCATATTGATTTGGGTGAACTTCCTTTGAGGTCTTTCTACCTTTGGCTGATTGTTTCGTTGTTAAGTAACCGCATGCCTAAGTATCATCACATCCCCTACTATTGGACGCTGTTTGGTTCTGCTCTGACCTCTTGGATTATAAATAGCATTGACCTCCTTCTTACCCGTGAATGGCTTCTTCACTATACTCGAAGAGGTGTCCTTCTGGATCTTGCCACTTCGGATCCCAACTTCTACCCTTTCTCCAGTCAATATCAGCTCGATAAAACCAGTTGAGGAGCTACCAATCAAATGATTAAAGAATGTCCTAGATAGCATACCCAGAAACATGTCTACCAACTCCCTATCAGACAAAGGGGGTTGGACTCTCCCTGCTAAATCTCTCCATTTCTGCGTGTAGTCCTTAAAACCTTCTTTTGCGCCCATAGACATACTTTGGAGTTGAGCACAGGTAGGAGCAAGGCCAGTGTTATATTGATACTACTTATAAAAAGCAGCGGCCTGATCTTCCCAGGTGCGGACATTGGCTCTCTCCAGCTGATAGAACCACTCAAGCTGAGTCCCAGCCAGACTGTCTTAAAAGAAATGGACCCACAAGTTCCTATCAGCAGTGTGAGGCTGGATCTTCCTCACATAAGAACAAAGATGAAGCTTGGGACAAGAAACCCCATCACACTTTGAAAATACCGGAGCTTTGAACTTCGGTGGGATGACAACCCTAGATACCAAACTCAGCTCTTCAAAATCCAACCCTGGTACTGTTTGGATCTCCATTGCGCTCAGACGATCCTCTAACTATTTGCATCGATCCTCAGCGGGAGGATACTGTTCATCATTGTAACCAGATTCATCCTCAAAAACCCTTGGGCTAGGGTCTTCCTCCCTGGTTTCACCCTCTTGATTCTCCACTTCATTATATGAGGAGGTCAGATCAACTGGTTGCTTCAATGGTCCCCTGAATCTTCTGCCCAGATTCAGGACACCAGCGATCTTCCTGGCCTTCTTCTTTGTATATTTCAGAATAAGGGCCTTCAGATCCTCTTGCCCTTTAGCCAAAGTTACAAACATTTGCTGAAATTGGGCATTTTGTGCCTGGAGATCCTTGATACTTTGTTCAAAAGTCATTACAGCTGAAATAAACAACGAAGAGGATGAGAAACCTGTTATGAAACCTGTTTATGCAATGTCATGGATGATATGCGTATGCAATGATTTCAAGGATTCTTAAAGGCTCAAATTTGCTTAACCAAAAGAAACACATGTTAATTATATTAATAAGTTCGAATTGTTACAAAGAGTGCCTTTTAGGCTTACAATCAAACAAAATAAAACTTAAAGCAAAAAGAAGATTAGGTTTCCCATGAGCACATCCTCTTTGGTGCAATGTAGGCGTTTATATTCCTCTCTTCATGAAGTATCCTAGTAAGCTCTAGGAATTTCTTCTTGCTAGCGTAGAATTGAGATTCAAACGTATCCCGCTCTTCCTTAAGTTGAACCCAGGATTTTTTGTAACTCCTCATGATTAGTTGGCATGTCAAGATGAAGAAAAAGATAAGAAGTGTCTCCTTTAGCAACCGGTTACATAATAGTAGGTAGGATGGCAGGGTATAGGATCATAGGACTTTAGGCACGGGCTCGTACCCATTTGAGATAAGGCTCAAGAGGGATTGAATTCTTGTGCCCCAGTGTCTTGCTACCAACTCTGTGTACCATAACTTAAGCTCGCATGAACCTTTTACGATAACCTTGAGCATCATTCTCATAGTCGAAGACGATTCCTTAGATAAGTGTATCACGAGGACCATCCCTTCTCGCATATCCAAACTGTCGGAGTGCCAAACAAGGATTGTAAGTGATTCCTCCCCTAATGCCTAAGAGAGGGGCATTAGGGAACCCTCCACATCGATCAATGATGGTAACATTCTCCGAGGATCGAGGACACCAATGAATACCTGAATGTGTAAGAGTCATTAGCCTATGAGACTATCTCAAACCCTGTTCATTCTTCAAGACGGATCGGGGTAGGTGCGAAATAAACCGCCTATCCAAAAGAGGAGTGCAACACAGAAGGGTCCCTCTTTTCTTTATAGTACAAGTATGCAGAGAATGTAGGATATCTCCAAGCAGAGTAGGTGCCAGATTGCGTGACAAGAAAATCTTAACCGCATTCACGTCTATGAGCTGGTCCAGATTAGGAAATAGTACCAACCCATATATGAGAAGGGATAACACCTCTTCAAAGGCTTATAAGTCCAGGGTATCCCAAAAATGATGAGCTTTGTTAAACAAGAACTTAGCCAAAAAACCATTGACACCTCTCCTGGTTTCCCAATTTTCCACTACGTCAGACCATTGTAAGAGCTTTAGCAATATCTTCAGGTTTAGGGTCTCTTTCCGTACCATTGAAAGGTACCTTGTTAAGGATAGGCACCCCAAGTAACAGAGAGAACCTCCATAGTATGCACTAACTGTTAAACGGAAAAGTGAAGCAGTGATATAGAGGGTTAAAGAACTGAAAGAGCACTTTTAGCATTTCTTCATCAGGGTTTAAGGTGACCAAGCTGAGAAGTCGACCATGTCTTTCAGTGAAAGGAGAGCTTTCAGGAACCTTTGCTACCAACTCCTTAAGCTAAGGAGGTACCTTTACCAGACTGACTTGGATAGTGAACCTGCGGGCGAGAGCCATGTCCTACAAAACAAGACAAAAATAAGCCCTAAGGATCCTTGAAATGGTTAGTATGATATGCTATGTTATGATGTCATGATTATGCTAAGATATAGCAGATATAGCAAACACAAACATATCACAGAGACCTTGGGTTTAAGGCTTACATGAATTTTAAGGTATACCCTCTTGAAGTTGGATTGGTTCAACCTGTCCTAAATATAGTAACTAGGTTCTGAGGGATCTCAATATCACCGATCTTTCCCCCAAATTTCGTTCCGATAGACAATTGACTTGCCACCAAACAAAACTCAAGAGTCAAACCTCAATGAGTGTAGCATCGAGTATCAACCGACTTTGGGTTTTCACCAAAGACGGCTATTTCACTACGTCCTAAAAGCCAAGTTGGTCAATTAAGGTGCTAAGGTCAGTTGACGCTTTATGATACCATATAACGGCCCCGTATTCTCCTTGATTACTCAAGGGCTACCAGTACACACAAAAGTATCACATCAATGTAGCTACTGTTTCAACCGTGTCGGTATACCCCGCACAACTCCCTCACAATTTATTGCTACTTACCTAAAAGGAACTCCCCGATTCAGGTTTAGGATCCAAACAACCCAAACAGACACCCTTAAAAGTAAATCAAACAAAACAAGCCAAATAAGAAATTAAGAATGACCTAGATCCTAAGGTAAACCCCATTTTTTATAAATCCCCAACAGAGTCACTAGTTCTGTGATACAGTGGCAGAACTGACTGTTTTTTATTACTACTGGTTTTTCATTTTTTGTTTGCAAATTTACGGTAAACAAGAGTCTCCACCGTCTTTTATTTCATCCAACAAAGGAAAAGGAAAAAGAACAGAAAAAACCTTTTTCGAGATGTTTCTGAGTACGGGGGGTAGGTTATGAAAAGGGAAGGTGTTAGCACCCTTTTCATCCATGGTTTTCTATGGGCTCTTAGGTACTTGCTCATTCTTAAATTACTTTTGTGTGTTTGAAATTTTTTTGAAATTTGCCTTAGTGCGACGTTTCACTTTATGGTAACCCTTGTATCAGTCCTCAAGGGTGTGATAAAGTGTTTTTGAAAACTTTAGCTTGAAAAGCATTTTGAAAGTGTAAGTGTAAAAAAATTGTTTTGAGCAAGTACTTAAGAGTTTCTACCTATTTAAAAAAGACTGTTCGTTTTCTTATTTCCTTTAGACAGTGCTATCCTACTATTAAGGAGTAGGTAGCTCCATCGTTAGAGTTTAAGGGACAATCGAAAGAGAAGAATATGATCACTAAATCAATGATTAAGAAACCTTAGTAGTTACCCTAGAGTCCTAAAGATCTTTCCGAGACAACCTTCGAATGGGTCATTTTTTTATCTTTTGAGACTAGAGGGAAACCACTAAAACTCCCTATACTTCATGACCGTTTACCGAAGGCAATCGAAGTGGGGCAAACCCTAGGAGTGAGCATGTGCAAGTGTTTGATTTCAATTTATTTAATATTTTCACAGTTAGGGTTTTCTACTATTTTAAGTGTTGATTTATCTATCGCATACAATCCTATTATCAATCATCTAACAGTTTAAAATGACGGAAAGTAAAAGTGCGAGAAATTTAAACCTAGCTATTACAAGGCTTTGGGGTGGGGATTACATAATCAAAAACTGGGAAAACAGTAAATGCAAATAGTAATAAACCTAATTAACTATTACAAACTCAGAGCAATTACATTAATATGAAAAATAATGAAATAAATACGCGCAATGAAATTAAATACGAGGAATTAAAGTTAAATTCAAAGACATTTGATTAGTGAATAAAGAAAAAATATTTTTTGGGTTTTTTGGAGAAAAAATAATTAATTTTGCAAATTAACCTAATTTCCAATTAATTTTTATTATGAAAAAAAAGGAATTTTAAGTTATCCTAATTAATTAATGAAATTAACTATTTTTTGAAAAAAAACTAATTCTATTTTTTGTGTTTTTATGATTTTAAGATTTAATTGAAAAAGATTTTTAAATAAATTAAAAAATAAATAAAACAAAAAAGTTAAAGAAATTTAAAACAAAAAAATTGGGATGGGCCTGATGTTAGAAGCAATTCTGGGGGTGTAAAATTGAATTCTTCAGGCCCAGAATAGTTGGCCCATCTGCCTGCGTCTGATCCTGTGGGAAGCTTTCTAAGAGAGTCCACCATGCTCCTGCATGCTTGAGGCGTGGGATCTGGATACAGATTGATCCAATGATGAGATGTTAAGGTGCACAGTGAGCGCGTTTGGAATGGTTCTAATGGATCTGCAATTAAACATTAAGAAAAATATTATGTAGGAGGCAGGGATCGAATCCCTGACCTCCTACACACGCGCATCTTGAAACCTCTACCCTTTGCCACTGAGCCAAGCTGATCATTCGTTGATACAAACAAACAACAAATAATATATTAAATAATGAGTCAGTATTATAAGAAAAACGCGCGAATTTCAAACGAGTCAGTGGTATGCTGCCCCGCCCTCATCTTCTTCCCCAGAACCGTCGTTTTTAGTAACGACCTTTACCTACGGTCCAAAGTCTGTAGCTGTAAACCTGCCATTTTCAAAAACGCAACACACGCATAATAAATTCAAATGGAGACCATGGATCAACTGGGTTTGAGGCCCTGAACACCATGGTACCCATAATCAAACCTGATTTTGCCTATATTAAAAAAAACCTAAAACGAAGCTTGAAACCCTAAGAATGGCATCTTTTGATTCCTGCGCTTAAACTCAAATCAAAGCATCCAAACTCATTGCAAACATGATTACAAGCATGAATATATACTTAGAACATGTTGATAATGACAGAATAAATGAAAACGAATTTAAAAAAAAGTTGCAAAGCATGAAGGTGGTAGCACGTGATTCTTGATGCTTTGAGGCTTGGGAACGAGTGGGATAACTTCAGTGAAGGTCCAGGAGTGTTGTTGTTTCCTTGAAATTGCTTGAAACAGCCTATGGAGAAAGATCGATATGTACTTTTTTGACAAAACTTGATACTTTGTTCTTGCTTTTAGGGAGGCAGGCTGCGCATGAATTCTTCCTTTAGGGTTGCAATGCATTGTATATGTACTGAATAAAATTAGGTCAATAGAATTAGAAAGAATCCAAAGATGTAATGGTATTGAATTTTGATTCAAATCTTTCCAAAATTGGAGATTTCTTCCTCTCATGGCTTGGCATGGTTTTTCTTGATGTTATACAACTTGCATGATCTATAATTCAATGCAAAACAATTCTCATTCCCTTAATTTGATTTATTTTTTATTTAATTTGATTTTATTTGAGTTTTAAATAAATAAAATCAAAATAAATTAAATAAATAAGTGAATAAGGCATGGAAGGTACCATAGGTCGTGGACCATGCTAGGACTGAGATTCAATCTTGAAAGAATGGGCCCATGTGGGAAAATGCAATTTTGGGCCTTGTTGATTTTGTGCAAATTTCCAACAATGGCCAACTTTGACAATGCATATCTCTCTCAATTTTGACCCTAAGAGGGTGTTCTTGGAATTATTTTAAATCTTAGGATGTCCTCTAAACAACCCTTTTGGTTTCATCTCAATTGGATATTCCATGTTCATGTAAGGAACTTTGACCCAAAAGGTGTTTTTGTTGACTTTTTGAAATGACCTATAATGTATGTACTTGTATCTTTTGATTGAGGCATTTCTTGACCTTGAGGGATGAAGAGAAGTTATAGGGAATTGGATTCTATTCAAAATGAGCCTTGGTTGGAAAATGTATGATAAAGTATGAGAAAGTTATGCCTGGTCAAAGTTTGGTTGACTTTTCCTATAGAAACCCTAATTTGCCATTTTTGACTTTTGATAAGTTAGGAGCATTTCTTGAGGAACCATAATAAACCCTTGATCAAATGATGGATATTAATTCAAAATGTTGATGTTGACCAAAAATATTTATGTTTGACTGTATGAGGGCCACAATTGAATTTTTCCCTAGTACAGTTGATTTTCAGGCATTTGAGCAGTTGATTGAGCAAACTTCTTGTGCAAGGCATGAAACTTGGCATGGATGATCTTGAGGACATATTAGGGCAATTAAAATCATTTAGTACCCTTGGAAATCAAACATATTGGTGATGAGTGAAGTCCTAGTTTGAGGCTCATTGTCTTAGGAGGAGGATTTGTCTGGTCAATGCTTAGTCAGCTTGAGCAATTGATGACCTCTAGTAGTATGTTTTGTGTGAAAATGGGAGGGAAAATTTTGGGGTACAACACTACTATATCAAGAGGTGGGATTTCAAACTCTTGCTTTGTGTTAAAGGTTGAGCCTAATAATGTCAAATAGGCCCTAACTGACGAGTTATGGATTAATGCTATGCAGGAAGAGCTAGAACAATTCAGTAGAAATAAAGTTTGGGGTCTAGTTCCAAGACCTGAAGGGACAAATGTAATTGGCACAAAATGGTTGTACAAGAATAAATCTGATGAAACAGGAGTGGTCACTAGAAACAAGGCAAGGTTAGTAGCACAAGGGTATACTCAAATTGAAGGAGTTGACTTTGATGAAACTTTTTCCCCTGTGGCCAGACTTGAATCAATTAGACTACTCTTGGGAGTTGTATGCATACTGAAATTTAAATTGTTTCAAATGGATGTAAAAAGGGCCTTCTTAAATGGATATCTGAATGAAGAAGTTTATGTGGAACAACCAAAGGGATTTGTTGATCCAAGTTTTCCTAAACATGTCTACAAACTGAAGAAAGCTCTGTATGGATTAAAGCAAGCTCCAAGAGCTTGGTATGAGAGATTGACAAAATTTCTTGTTGAGAATGGATTCAGGAAAGGTGGCATAGACAAAACTCTTTTTGTCAAGCAAGAAGAAAGGAAGATCATGATTGCATAGATTTATGTTGATGATATTGTGTTTGGTGGGATGTCAAATGAGATGGTTCAATGTTTTGTCAAGAAAATGCAATCACAATTTGAAATGAGTCTTATTGGTGAATTAACCTATTTTCTTGGTCTGCAAGCTAAACAAACGAAATATTCCATATTTTTATCTCAGAGCAAGTATGCCAAGAATATAGTGAAGAAGTTTGGGATGGAAAATGCTAGTCACAAAAGAAACCCTGCTCTCACACACCTGAAGTTGGCTAAAGATGAAAAAGGAGTAAGTGTAGATCAAAGTCTTTACAGAAGTATGATAGGAAACCTTCTATATCTCACAACTAGTAGACCAGACATTGCCTTTGCTATAGGAGCGTGTGCAAGATATCAATTTGATCCTAAAGTTAGGCATGCCAACCATGTGAAGAGGATTATTAAATATGTGAATGGGACAAGTGACTATGGTTTTATTGACTCTCATGGATCTAATTCGGCCTTAACTGGTTTTTGTGATGTTGATTGGGCAGGAAGTGATGATGATAGAAAAAGTACATCAGGAGGATGCTTATTTTTGGGAAATAATCTCATATCTTGGTTCAGTAAGAAGCAAAATTGCGTGTCTCTTTCCACTGTAGAGGCTGGGTATATTGCTGCCGGAAGCAGTTATTCTCAATTGGTTTGGATGAAACAAATGTTACCAGAATACAATGTCAAACAAGATGTCATGACATTATTCTGTGATAATTTAAGTGCCATTAACATATCAAAGAATCCCATTCAACACAGCATGACCAAACATATTGATATCCGTCATCACTTCATAAGAGAGCTTGTTGAAGAAAAGATTGTTGTCTTAGAACATGTAGCCACTGAATTGCAACTAGATGACATTTTCACTAAGGTTTTGGATGCTAATCAGTTTGAGGACTTAAGAGGAAAACTAGGGATTTGCCTATATGAGGGTTTGTATCAATTAAAGGCGTGTGGGAATATCATTAAAGTAATATTATATTATTTGTGTTTCCAACAAATAAAATTTCAAAAGAAATCATTGCAGGACTGTCTCAAAGTGTTTCCCACACGCTACAAAATAACATCCTTCTACTTTCACAAAATTTCATTCTCCACTACAGAAAAAGAATCCTAGTTATTCTTCATCCTCTTGCTCAAAAATCTTCAAATATGTCTCAACACACTATGCCAAAATTGACTTTTGGCATCACTAAAAAGACAACGCTTTAATGAGAAAATGCTACTGTTGGTCTTTTAAAAAATTCGCTAAAAAAAGCGCTGCTACAGACAGCCTTTAGAAAGCTCTTTTTAAAAGTGCTGCTAAATGCCCTACCTTAGAAAGCGCTTTATTGAGAAAATGCTGTTGTAGGTCTTTTAAAAAATTCGCTAAAAAAAGCACTGCTACAGACAGCCTTTAGAAAGCTCTTTTAAAAAGCGCTGCTAAAGGCCTTAAATTTTCCCCACTTAAGAAAGTGCTTTCTCGTGAAATCCCTGATAGATCTTGTATGATAGAAAGCGCTTTTAAAAAGCGCTGGCTTAGGTAAAATTATAAAATTAAAATATAAAATTTCCCCACTTAAGAAAGCGCTGCTAGATCTTGTATGATAGAAAGCGCTTTTAAAAAGCGCTGTCTTAGGTAAAATTATAAAATTAAAATATAAAACTTTCAGAACCCTATTCATTCATTTCATAACCCTTCTTCTTCGACCGTTTCTTCTGCGACCGTTCCTAATCGTTTCTTCTCCGACCGTTTCTTCTTCGACCAATTCTTCACTGACCGTTCCTAATCATTTCTTCTCCGACTGTTTCTTGCCGTAGACCGCCGTATAGTTCAGGTACGTCATTATTTTGTAACATTGTTCTTTGATTTCAATCTCAAGAATTTTTTTGCCTTTGATTTCAGAGAAATAACAGCAATCAACTAAATATCGCTATCAAATACATTATTGTTTAACAAATACATTATTTTGTATAAAGAAATTTAACCAAACCATGTGTTAGATGAATAATTTTGTTCTTCTAATACTGTCCTGTCCCATTTGATTCTGATGTGTCAAAATGTGCAAGTTAATAATTTGCAAAGCAAGAGAGAGATAGTGACACAAACCTTGTTTGTATAGAGAGTTTCAATGAAACATGTACTTAACATTCCAATTCATTCAATGACAAACAAAGTATGAACATAATGAGTTATAAGCTATAACCTAGTGCTTGAAGCAGGTAGATGATACATATGTACTTGGGTTTGTGGTCTCAATTAAATGAATCTAAATTATTTCCTGTTTAAGATACATATCATTGCACCTAGTGCCGTCACAATTGTATAATAATTGTGTGGTTAGGTGGTAGAGTCGTTTACAAAGTCTGATATTCTCAAGAGATTGTTTGTTGAAAAATGCTTGGTTAAGAAAGTTATTCTTAGAAGGAAAAACTACTTTGGACTAAAATGAAGTAACATACTCTTTCATAGCAAATATATTCATTACTTTTGATGTACAAAAAAGTAGTTTAGTCATTACTAAGAACTAATGAGAGATATGATATTATCCCTATACCATTAATAAATGGAGTGTTTTAAGAATAAATTAAAATTTTGTTGTTCTTTTGAATAAGTAAATTAAAATCTTGTTGAAGAGACATTGAAAAGTGAAAAGTTGGATTGATATTGATAGTATGATTGTTTTACAGGTGCAGAGTGAAAGTCTGATTGTTTACACGGACCTTACATTGTGTGGGTCCAGAAGTTGATTACTTCTCTACAGGTAATTAGTTGTTCTTTTGCTATAGTTGCGTGAATAATTAACGTTTTTGTTTAGCTTAATTAGTAAAACCATTTGAATGAACTGCTATGATGGATGAGCATTGCTTGCAATGATTGGGAACTAACTTATTGAATTTGCTATATATAGGGGTTACTTGTCATCAAAGTGTGAAATTCGGATCGTTTCCCTACAAGTAAATTTTTTATATTTTGTTTTTTCTTAGCTTAATTAGTAATACCATGGATAAGAAATGGATGTCTTCGAGTCGATTGACGAATGAGTACGAGAATTGGATGTCAGGATTCGTTAAGTTTGCTGTGGCGCACGCCAAAGACCTCACGCGAATCACATGTCCTTGCTTGAGTTGTTGCTATGGGAGTCGGGTTGACGCGGTTCAGTTGGCATCACATTTAAAGAGGCATGGAATTGATAGAAGTTATACATGTTGGAATTTGCATGGTGAGAAAAGTAACGGGAATGTTGAATCTGGGGATAATACGACCTATGCTTCAAACGAAAATGGCACAGATACATACGATTATGATCAAGTCGAAGAGATTGCAAAAGAACTTGAAGAAGACCTTAAGGATTGTCCCAAAATGTTTGAGAGGTTGGTAAGCGATGCAGAGAAACCGTTGTATAGTGGTTGTACAAGATTCACAAGATTGTCTGCGGTATTAAAGTTGTACAACTTAAAGGCGGGAAATGGATGGTCGGACAAAAGTTTCACAGAGTTATTAGCCCTTATGAAAGATATGCTACCAGAGAATAATCTTCTTCCCAGTCGAACATATGAGGCCAAAAAGATATTGTGCTCTATTGGCATGAGCTATGATAAGATACATGCCTGTCCAAACGATTGCATTTTATTTCGAAACGAGTATGCATCGTTAAATGAGTGTCCTAAATGCGGTGTCTCTCGATATAAGAAAAAGTTGTCTCCAGCAAAAGTCTTATGGTATTTTACTATAATTCCGAGATTTAGACGCATGTATCGTAGTGAAACCGATTCAAGACACCTGACTTGGCATGCAGATGAAAGAATTATTGATGGAAAACTTCGACATCCGGTAGATTCACCATAGTGGATGAAAATTGATAATGAGTATCTTGAATTTGGAAAAGAAGCAAGAAACCTTCGCTTGGCATTGCCTACTGATGGAATGAACCCACACGGTATTCAAAGTATCTCGCATAACACATGGCCTGTGATTATTATGATTTATAACCTACCTCTGTGGCTATGTATGAAGCGTAAGTACATGGTGTTATCTATGTTAATTTCTGGTCCTAAACAACCAGGGAATGACATAGATGTATACTTGACACCCTTAATCGAAGATTTAAAGTTTTTGTGAGAGAATGGTGTGGAGGTTTATGATGGGTATAGGAAAGAAAGTTTCAACTTGAGGGCGATATTGTTTGGAACAATTAATGATTTTCCAGCATACGAAAATCTACCAGGGTACAACATTAAAGGTAAAAAAGCATGTCCTGTTTGTGAAGATGAAACCGATACGACGCGACTAGACCTTTTTCAGATGAATGTCTTTCTCATTCATCGTAGATTCTTAAATTCTAATCATCACTACCGTGGGTGGAGAAAAGAATTCAATTGAAAGGAAGAACAACGTAGAGCTCCACCTATATTGATAGGTGATCAAATTTTTGAAAAGGTGAAAGATGTGAGTACTCAGTTTGGCAAGCCTTTTGCACATACACTTGTCAAGAGTGGGTGGAAGAAGAGGTCAATATTTTTTGAACTGCCATATTGGAAGTCGTTGTATGTAAGACATTTTCTCGATGTTATGCATATTGAAAAAATGTATTTGGCAGTGTTATTGGTACATTACTCAATATACAAGGAAAGTCTAAGGATGGCCTTAAATTAAGGGAGGACATGGTAAACATAGGAATGAGAACTGAATTGGGACCCGTGAATAAAGGAAGACGAACATATCTACCACCTGTTGTTTATACTCTTTCTAGAAAGGAGAAAAAAATATTGTGTAAGTTTCTGAGTGAAGTTAAAGTTCCAGAAGGCTACTCATCAGATATTAGAAGACGTGTCTATGAAAGACCTCAAGTTAAAGAGTTTAAAGACACATGATTGCCATGTTTAATGGAACATTTTCTACCAATAAGTATACGTTCTATTCTGCCAGAAAAAGTAAGAAGCGCAATAACTAAACAGTGTTTTTTCTTCAAGTCAATTTGCAGTAAGGTGATAGATCCCGCGATCTTACCAACATTACAAAAAGAAATAGTTATTAGTTTGTGTGATCTTGAAATGTATTTTCCTCCCTCATTTTTTGTCATAATGGTTCATCTAGTTGTTCATCTTGTGAAAGAGACACAATTGTGTGGACCATCTTATATGAGATAGATGTACCCTGTTGAACGTTATATGAAAATATTAAAAGGGTATGTGAAAAACCAAAATCGACCAGAGGGTTGTATTGCCGAACGATATATTGTTGAAGAAGTGATTGAGTTTTATACTGAATATCTGTCAAATGTTCAATCAATTGGACTCCTAAAATCTCATATTTTTGAAAAATAGAAGGTGAAAAGTTAATTGGAAATAAAGTTGTGACAATATCAAGGGTCGAACGGGATCAAGTTCATTTGTATGTTCTGCACATTGAGATTGAGGTTGGGCCGTATGTTGAAATGCACAAGGGTGTTCTCCGAGGTTTAAATCCGAATAGAAATGAGAATTAGATAGTACAAGAGCACAATCGAAGTTTCATACCATGGTTTAAGGAACATATGTATTTAAAGTATCGTTCAGACCCCGCTTCAATAACCGAAAGGTTGAGATGTTTAGCATATGGTCCAAGTTTGGTTGTGTTTTCTTATAGCGCATACGCAATTAATAGATACACATTTTATACCAAAGAACAAGATGATAAAAGTACTATGCAAAATAGTGGTGTCACCCTGGTAGCTAAAGAAATGCACATATTAAGTGTGAAGGACTTAAACCCTAAATTTGCAAATCTGTCATATTTTGGGGGTTTATCGAGCGCATTTGGGTGTTTGATTAAAAGAAGTTTCAGATCCCTATATTTAGTTCCAAGTGGGTTGAAAATAATAATGACATACGAATGAATAAGTCAGGATTTTTGCAAGTGGATCTTAATAGGGTGGGGTACAAAGATGAGCCTTTTATTCTATCCTCTCAAGCTAAACAAGTGTTATATGTTACTGATCCGACAAGTACGAAATGGTCTATAGTGCTTTTATCTAACAAAGTAATTGATGAAAACATTGAAGATCAAGGCGATGTTGATGTTGATATTGAATCATTTACTAGAAATGATGAAGATGAGAATATTATAGTGAATGAATCATATATTAGAAATGATCATAATGACGGTATTTGGATGAATCCAACCATCCACGTTGTTAAGAGACGAGTAGAACATATTCCTACCAAGAAAAGAAAGAGACGTTAGTGAAAAAGTAAGGGTGTTTACCATTTCATTTTTTATATTTCTTTAGTGGATTTTTATATTTGTCATTTCATTTTTATATTTTTCCTTCATTGTTAAATCAATACAAGTATTCTGCTCTCAAAGAGAAGCTCAAGTATCACGGTCTAGATCAAGCAACATTACATGGATCAAAGTGGAGGTACATTAATTTTCACAATTTTTCTTATAATAGTGATGCTACTTGATAAAACAAGACAACTATACATTATTATTTGTTTTTCTATGTAGTGTGCTCAACAGCGTAACAATATAGATTGCAGATACTTTGTTTTGAGGTTAATGAAAGAAATCCTTCTTTTGAATCGAATAGAGATTCCAATCACGGTATGGATTTATAAATTAGGATTTATTTTAATATTTATCGTATATTTCATATAATTTATTACTTTTAACTAAATCATGCATATTATGTTTTGTTATGTAGTACTTTGATGAATGCAAGTGTGCTCATTACACGAAAAATAAATTGGAAGAAATCAAGGAGGAATTGTGTGAATACTTTATTCAGAAAAGAATCATATAAGATATTGGAAGTTGAAAAGTGTTGTGAAAAATTTTAATTGCGTTGAACCCAAGTTAGTTTAATTGACTGTGTTGTTCTGTTCATACCTTATTTGCAGGACCAGGACCGTCCGCTCGTCGGATTTTGGCGATTTCAGGCTGAAACGAATTTGGCACATATCATATATAAGTGGATTCGAATAGAAGATTTTGTTGTACTTGAGTATTGGCACCTTTATACGACATTCTTGGATTTTGTTTTGCCTCTTATAAGAGAAGGTTTTCTTGTAATTGTCATAAATTTGTTGTTCGAATTAGTCATAAATTTGTCCTTATTATAGTGCATCCTCCTCCTACTTAGTAGCAAACATGTGAATTGAATTATAATGGTGTTTATATTTTGGTATATAATGGTACTATAATGGTATATAATGGTATTATAATGGTATATAATGCCTTTTTTGTATGTAACGACTTCTTTGTTGAAATAAAGGGTCGTTGAAATGTAAGGCTTGAAGTACAGGTTTACGGGATTATTGCCAAAAATATGCCTTCTAAAAAAGAAAGAATACGCAGCGTTTTTACATAAAAAATGCTTAAATTTACGTGAAGCAACGAAAGCACTTTTTAGGAAAAAGCTCTTCTAAACGCCTACTTTAGAAAGCGCTTTTCCTAGAAAAGCGCTGCCTAAAGATGCCTTAAAAATACATTAGACAACGCTTTTGGAAGCGCTATCTAAAGGGGGGTCAATAGAAAGCGTTTTTTCAGGAAAAAGCGTTGCTAGAGGCTTACCTTAGAAAGCTATTTTCCAGGGAAAAGTGCTGCTAAAGAATACATATGGCAGCGCTTTTTCGTAAAAAAATCGTTGTCTAGACCTACGGTAGCACCACCATAGGCAGCGCTTTTAAGCGCTGCTAAAGGACAAAAAAAGCGCTTTCTTAGGTCTTTTTTAGCGTGGTGACATCATACATCATCTTCCTCAAAATCTTCCAATAAGAATCTCTCCCTTGACAGAGTACTTGATGCTACTCCTTTAACAACCATCCCACCTCTTGATAAGAAGGTCAATAAACCTAGATCATGAGCTGCTAAGAAATCCAAAGATGATAAATGTAACTCTTCTACTGCTACTGAAAATAGGACAAAATAAGAAATTGTTAATGTTGATAGAAGCATTAGAAGTCTAGTATATAGAGTGTTAAATGAAGGCTTTGCTATTCCAGGGATTTCTACCCCTCTTGCTCGTATGCCTCCTCCTGCTGATAAAAGAAATGATCCAAAAAATGCTGCCGCTGAACCATCCACCTTCAAGAAATATGTTGCTGAAGGCCAACTTGACAAGCTTGCTATCTCTGCTATAAAAGAAATGGAAGAAGAAAATATTGAACAAGATGCTAAGGAAAATGTTGAACTAGATGCTACTGCCTCCAAGGATGCATAAGGTCAAAATCCTGAAAATATAGTCAATGTAGAAGAGATGTCTGACAATGAGCTCATTACTAATGTTGTTCCTGGTATTGCAAGGAGACTCAAATCCAGGAAAGTGAAGGATACAAGTGTCACACCCCTGCCAAAACAACCAAGAAGAAAATCATGTATGGACCCCCAAATCCAGGAAGTAAAGTGGTTCCTCCCTCTAGCGAAAGAAAAGCTAGACTTGTTAGCTCCACAGATGATGATGAGGATGCTGTAAAAAGATCCAAGATTAAGAAGAAAGTTTTGGTTGTTGAAGAAGTTGACTAAGAATATGATGTCGAGCAAGATGTGCAGGACATCTCTCCTATCAAAAAGTCTGCAAGCAAGAAGATTTCTGTTAGGGTTCCTGATGCCCTACTTGACAACATATCCTTCCATTCTGTTGGGAATGCTGAAAAATGGAAGTATGTGTATCAAAGAAGGATTTCCCTGGAGAGAGAACTGAGAGCTGGTGCTTTGGAATGTAAAGAAATCATGAAGCTGATATCTTATGCTGAATTGATGAAAACAGTTACCAGGTTTGCCAATTGCTATGAAACTCTTGTTAAGGAGTTTATTGTTAATATTCATGTTGACTGTGCTGACCATAAAAGTAAGTAGTATAGAAAGGTTTTTGTTAGAGGAAAGTGTGTAGAATTTTCTCCTGCCATCATAAATAGATTTCTAGATAGGTCTGAAGATATCTGATGTGAGCTGGAAGTTACAGATAATCAAGTGTGCATAGCCATCACTGCTAATCAAGTAAGTGAGTGGCCCATGAAAAATAAACTTTTTGTCAGCAAAGTAAGTGTGAAATATGCTATTTTACATAGAACTGGAGCTGCAAATTGGGTTCCCACTAATCACACTTCAACCATCTCCATTGGATTAGGAAAGTTCATTTATGCTATTGGAAACTAGAAACATTTTGATTATGGGACTTATATCTTTGATCAGACCATTAAACATGCAGGAACTTGTGCAATTAAGATTCCAATTGCTTTTCCTTCCCTCCTCTGTGGAATTATCCTTAATCAACATCCTAGAATCCTAAGAGAAAATGATGTAGTGTTCAAGAGTAAGTCTTCCTTGACCCTTCATTTTAAGCTCTTTTCAGGAAAATATGTCCCAGATATTGTTTTAACATCTGCACCTGCTGAAAATACCTCCATCGAGGATGATATGATCAAAGAATTAAGAGAAGCCTGCAAGGAATTGGATGATGTGATCAGAGTTAGCTCAGCAAGGAAGCTAACCTATGAAAAGATGATCAAGGACCTGCAAAAGGACAGCAACCTTGATGATACAGTGAACTCTGAAGGTGAAGACTCTAGTGAGGAAGAAAGTTCTAGCCCAGACAAATCAACTGGTCCTGATGACAGTTAGACTAATTGATGTTTCTTTATATGATCCTTTTGTTTCCTTTTAGCACTAACATGTGCTTGACATTTGATTTCTGTGGTTTGTACCTAAATTACTGATACACTCTTGAATGCATCCGTTTATTTGGCATATTATGACTAAAAAGGGGGAGAGAGAGTGACTGACTGACCACTGACCACTGGCCAACATCTGATTGAGGGGGAGCTTAATACTTGAGGGGGAGCCTCATGCCTTAGAAGATGTTTTGACATCTTCCTTTGCTAATATCTAACTACTAACTAAGTTTATGCTTGCTTTGCTTATGCTGCTAATTTGATTTTGCTCTAATAATATGCTCTGATATTGTTTTAGCCAAAATTTGCCAAAGGGGGGAGTTTGTAAGTGTTTGTTGGCAGCAATTTTGGTAAAAAATATGTTGTTAATGTTTTTCTAAATGTATTAACCATTATAGCAAACTGTTTTGAATGATGTCAAAGCAAATGTCTTGACATCTGCCTCCTGAACTGATCCCAACCAACATCAATATTTGTTTTTCTGTTTCCTGTTTTCCAGCGCTCCATAATTCAAGATTAGTAACTCACAGGCAGCGAAAAATATGGAGGAATATTTTTCAAAATGCATGGATTTCATCTTGACCGGTTTTTATTGAAATATTCAAAAGAATTGAATATTTGGTTTTAAAGCCTAAGCCCACAACTGCACATATATAAGGACTTGCTTCCTTATTCAAACCACTGCAACTTTTGAAGAAGAATACTTTCTTTCTGTTTTAAAAAGTCCAAGTCTTTTAATTGTCAAACACTCTAGTATTGATTGAATAATTGTGTTGTTATTTGGATTGTTAATTATGTGTCATTCATAAGCTTTTAAGCATTGAATGATTGAAGTTTTTAAACTTATTATTTCTGTTGTTTCTTCACTGCAAGTGATTGAAGGGATTTGAGGAGGGCCTCATACCTAGGCGAGTCTTAGGTAGAAGTATAGCATGGGTAGTGATTAAGTGATTAGATCGTAAACTGGTTGTTTACTGAGGGTCTATGAATTGACACTATTTAGTGGACTTGTCCCTGGCTTGGTAGCCCCTAGAGTAGGTGTTGTTGTAGACTGAACTTGGTGAACAATCTCTTGCATTTTTACTGCTTTTGATTTTACTGCTCTTTACTTGTAAACAGATATTTGTGTCATGACATCTCATTTGAAATCATATATCTGATACCAGAATTACAATACCTTTCCCACTGACGACAAACCCTAGGAGTTTTCCAGACCTCACCCCGAAGGTGCACTTGTTGGGATTCAGCCTCGACTTGTATTTCTTCAACCTTTCA
Source organism: Vicia faba (assembly GCA_948472305.1). Lineage (NCBI taxonomy): Eukaryota > Viridiplantae > Streptophyta > Magnoliopsida > Fabales > Fabaceae > Vicia > Vicia faba. The sequence goes on along the minus strand of OX451738.1, from coordinate 1,120,680,559 downwards.
AATAGTATGTGTAAATGATCAAGGTGTTCTTCCTCAGTTTTCAACCTTGCAATTATATCATCAACGTGTACTTCTATCTCATGGCGGATTATGTCATGAGATAGAGCTACCATAGTCCATTGATAGGTTCCGCTTGCATTCTTCAAACCGAAAGGAATGACCTTATAACAGAAGGTGCCCCACTGTGTGACAAAAGTGGTTTTCTCCATGTCTTCGGGTGCCATTTTGATCTTGTTGTAACCAGAGAAGTCATCCATGAAGGAGATAACTTTGTGTTGAGCAGTATTGTCAACCAATACGTCAACTTGTGGTAATAGGAAGTCATCTTTGGGGATTTCCCTATTCAAATCCCTATAGTCTACATACATACAAACTTTTCCTTCTTTCTTCGGTACCTGGACCATATTTGCAACCCACTGCGGATATGACGTCACTGCCAAGAAACCTGCATTGAACTGTTTCATTACCTCAACTTTTATTTTCTTGGACATATCTAGCCGCATACGTTGAACCTTTTGCTTAACTAGAGGACAACCTTCTTTCATTGGCAGATGATGAACTACGATATCAGTTTCAAGTCCTGGCATGTCTTCATATGACTAGGCGAATACCTCAACATAGTCGTGCAACATCTGGACCAATCTTCTCTTAACGTTGTCTTCCAAATTGGTGTCAATCTTGACTTCTTTCTTGTCTTCCTCAGTACCCAGGTTTATTACTTCGACATGTTCTTCATGCGGTTAAATGGTTTTTTCCTCTTGACCCAGGAGTCTGGCGAGTTCCCCAGGTATTTCACAATCTTCTTCACCTTTGTCTTTGGCTTGGTAGATTAGATTTTCAAAGTCATAGATGGCAATAGTAGAATCGTTGTCAATGAGATTCAGAGTGGATGTGGATCGACAAATATGTGTGTGTGTGTGTGTGTGTGTGTACATGTAAGGTCATATGGCTATTTGAAAATATAATAAAAGTAAAATAAAGACAAAGAGCGCAAAATTTGAATGCAAAATAGTCCAATGTTTCATTAAAAATGAGCATATGAAATATGAAAATGACAAACCCTTAACAAATGGACCATTGTGCCTCAGGCCAGACACATGGTTTAAAGTCATTGTTTAAATGGAAATTACAGACAAATTTCTCAAAGTAATAAAAAACAGGAAATGGCAGTTACTCCTGGTTGAAGGAGATTGGAATGAAGTCTTTGTTCTACCAGTTGTTGAGTCCTCCATCAGAAGTTAGGTAGATCCAGTCGTCCCAGTCACAATCAACATCAGAGTCTTCAAGAGCATTTACCTCATGGTTACTAATACGGAGAGGTGGTTTCCCTGCACAAGCACTTTAAAACTCCTTTTGAGCCTTGGAAGTGAAGTCCAACCCAAATTTGTCTGACTTGAAAGGGATATCAGAGAGTTGTCCCCAAATGGTGCAACCCCCGTCTTCCATAACAGCACGAGCATCTTTGAGAGAGGCCATCCTCAGTGTATCTTTAGCAGCTTTGGGAGTGTGAGGAGTGGCCTTAGCAACAACAACCATGGGAGAGACCACCTCAAAGGCTTGACAAGGAGTTTCAACGAACTCGCCATCCATTTCAACATACTTAAATGAATTCAAATGACTGATCATAAACTCTTCTTCTCCAGATACAGTGACAATTTCCCCCTTGATCGGATATTTCAACTTTTGATGTAGTGTGGAAGTCACCACAGCTGCCCCATAGATCCATGGGCGTCCAAGCAGACATGAATAAGCAGGACGAATATCCATCACCTAGAATGTTTAGTTGAAGACTTGAGACCCAACTTTGATAGGGAGATCTACTTCTCCATGGACCATCCTCTTTGATCCGTCAAAAGCTCTCACCATGATGTCACTAGAATTTAGTACCAAACCTTCACAGTCCAACCTATCTAGAGCTCCTTTTGGTAAAACATTGAGAGAAGATCATGTATCTACTAATACATGTGCAAGGGTGGTGCCCTTGCATTCTATGGAAATATGGAGAGCTTTGTTGTGATTTTTCCCCATCAGGGTCAAATCTGCATCAGAGAACCCTAAATCGTTGTCGGCAGTCAAGCTTGCTACACAATTTTCAAATTGGCCGACCGTAATTTCTTGTGGGACATGTGCATTTTTCAAGAATTTCATCAGGGCTTGAGCATGTGCCTTGAAACATAGCAACAAAGACAACATGGAAATCGTCAAGGGTGTTTTCCCCAACTGTTCCACTATCTTATAGTCACTTTTTCTGATAATTTTTAAAATCTCCTCCATCTCTTGGGTAGATGGGTCCTTAATGGTAATATCTTTTATGGGCGCCTCCGTCTTGGAAGGCTCAATCATTTTTTCCTTTCCTCGTGTATCAGCTACAGGTTTAACAACAGTAATACAAATGGGTATAGTAGTGGTTGTTGGCAGTGAAATCTATGGAGAGTATATCCTCCTCATCCTAGTAACTTTACTTGATCCATCAATGTTTATAATGTCATTAGTTTCATCTTCATCAATCCAAGAATCTTGTTTGATACCATGATAATACACTTCCGCCCCATAATTCCAGAGTACAACCTTATCAGAAGAGTAGGGAATTGGCCTCGGTGTGGTGATAATTAGTGGAACTATTCTTGGTTTAACGGGAATCCTAATAGGACCTTTGGAGGTGACCCTAATAGGTTTGTTTGAGATAGTAATGATGGACACATCTTTAAATTCTCGAGATACACTTTAGGTCAAACTTTTCACAGATGGAGATCTTTCAAATAGAATCTCATGGTTATCCATTAGGTGTTGGACACCTTTCTTCAGCCATTCACAACCATTAATTTATACAGCACAGTAACAACAATCTTCAAGGCAGCCAGTGAATACCCTGAATTTCAACAAATTCTCTTTAACAGTCTTGCAAGGAGTGGTCAAGTCATTAATGGAGGAAACAAAAAAAGCATCTTCAATACCATTGACACCCTTAGCATGATTTGGCATTGGTGCGGTGATCACATTTGGAGATGGCGGAGGGTCAAATTCAATTGTCTTGTTATCAATTAGGTCTTGGATTTTGTTCTTTAATGCCCAATAATCATTGCTATCATGTCCGGGGCTATTTAAATGGTAAGAACATTTGACATCGGGGTTGTACCTTGGAGAAGCAGTGTTAGGGTTGGGAGGGGGGTCTCGCAAGGTCACCAAATCAGCTTTTAATAGGTGTTGTAGAGCTTGAGATAGTTGTATATTGATTCTAGTAAATTGTCTTCTTTGTGAATCCAGCCTTTGTTGGTTATTTTGTTGACACAGACGTTGAGTTGGAGTTGGATTAGAGATTAAAACAACCCCTACTGAATGATGACAACCATTCTTCGCACGACTTCTTGGTCCATACACAACATTAGTCTCTTTTTTACTAGTAAATGATTTTTTCACAGCATTTGAGGTGGAGGCCATATGTATCTTCCCGCTTTTAATCTCACTTTCAACCCTCTCACCAGTTAAGATTAATTAAGTAAATCCGGATGACGAACTCCCAATCAGCAAGTTGAAGAATGGTCCAGTCAATGTCCCTATAAACATATCTACCAATTCTATATCAGTTAAAGGTGGCTTCACCCTTCCAGCCAAGTCTCTCCATTTTTGGGTGTACTCTTTGGAACCCTCATTTGAACTCATGGTCATGCCTTTCAATTGCACCCGAGTTGGTGCAAGATCAACGTTATATTGATATTGGAGGTAAAAGGCAGCGGCCAAATCCTCCCAAGTATGGATGTTTGTTCCTTCCAATTGGTAAAACCACTCCAACTGCGTCCCAGATAAACTCTCTTGGAAAAAGTGCACCCACAGTTTCCTATCGGTGGTATGCGTTTGGATCTTACGGACATAAGATCTTAAATGAAGCTTCAGACGTGAAACTCCATCATACTTGGCAAAGACTGGGATCTTGAATTTGTAGGGAGTGACTACTCCAGGTACCAATACTAAGTCCTCAAAGTCCAAGCCAAGCACAACTTGGATCTCCACAACCTTCAGTCTATCTTCTAGTTGCTTATATTTGTCGTCGGCCGGCGGGTATTGCTCATCAGAAAAATCCTCGTCTCCGGAGATTTGATTTTTTACACCTCTAGAAAGGGTGCTCCTAGCATCTTCATCTTGATTTTCACCGTCTTCGGAGGAATCCTCTTCAACTTGGACTTGTCTGGCGGGCCCTTTAAACCTCTTCCCCATGTTGATTACAACTTTCTTCTTTGTCTTCTTATTTGTAACAAGAAGAGCCATCATTTCTTGCTACCCCTTTGCTAAGTTGAGCAGAGTCTCTTGGAATTGAGAGTGTTGAGTCTACAAGTCCTTGACAGTTTTCTCGAGATCCATCTTATACTAAAATAAACAGTAAAAAGATGAGGAAACCTGTGTCAAAAAACTTGCTTATGATATGATTCATGTTATGCTAATGCAATGCTTTCAAGGATTTTAAGAAATTTAAATTTGCTAGACAAAGAGAAGACAAAAAACATTAATTTCATTAATAAATTTGGGAATTACAAATGCCTCTCGGGCTTACAATGGAAGAAACAAAAAGGTTTAAAAAATGATACAAAATAAACTCCTAAAATAAAAAGAACTCAAGCTTTCTATGGGCGCATCCTCTTTGGTGCAATGTAGGCATTCAAACTTCGCTCTTCATGAAGTTTCCTTGTGAGCTCTAAAACCTTCTTCTCGCTTGCGTAGAATTGTGCTTCAAAGGTGTCTCGTCCCCCTTTGAGTTGAATCCACAATCTTTACAATTCCTTGAAGTCGGTAGGCATATCAGGATGAAGAAGAGTGTAAGGGGTGTCTCCCTCAACAACGGGCTCCCTAATCACAGGTAGGATGGCTGCGTAAGGCATCATGAGGCTTTGAGCAAGAGTTCGTACCCACTTGAGGTAAGGCTCAAGAGGGATAGAATTTTTATGCCCCAAAGACTTTCTATCCACTTTGTTTACCATTATCCAAGCTCGTATGAACCTTTGATGATAGCCTTGGACATCGCCTTCGTAATCGAATATTAAGCCTTGGATGAGCGCATCATGGGGACCATCTCTTCGCGCATACCCAAACTATCATAATGCAAGAGAAGGGTTATAGGTAATACCTCCCCTAATGCCAAAGAGTGGAACATTAGGGAACTCCATACAACGGTCAATGATGGTAATATCCTCCAAAGATCGAGAACACCAATGAATATCCGAGTGTGAGAGCGACATCATCCTTTGAGACCATGTTAAGCCTTGTTCATTCTTCAATGTTGATCAGGGTAGGTGCGAAATAAACCACCTCGACAACAATGGAATACAACACAAAAGAGTCCCTCTCTTCTTCATGGTGCGAGTGTGAAAATAATGTAGGATGTCTCCGAGTAGCGTAGGCACGAGATTACAAGAGAGAAAAAACTTGACGGCATTCACATCTATGAGTTAGTCCAGATTGGGGAATAGAACCAAACCATATATTATAAGGGCCAAGACATATTTAAAAGCTTGAAAATCCATATCTTCCCAAAACTACCGAGCCTTCTCCAACAAAAACTTGGCTATAAAACCCTTAACTCCACTCCTTGTTTCCCAATTTTTCACAATGTCGGATCTCTTCAAATGCAAGATGTGATACGGTGGGAGAACTGACTTGAGGTGTTTTGCGTTTGTGTTCGCAAATGTTGTGATTTAGCAAGAGTCGCCACCGACTTTTCTTTTATCCAAAAGGAAAGGTGAAAAAGCACAGGAAAGACCTTTGAGATTATTTCTTGAGTTCGGGGGGTAGATTATGAAAAGGGAAGGTATTAGCACCCTTTTCATCCATGGTTTTCCATGGGATCTTAGTTACTTGCTAGATCACTTGCTTTTGTTGTTTGAAAATGTGTTTGGTGTGGTTTTGAAAGTATTTTGTAAAAGAGGCCATTCGTTTAGGCAATCTTTGTAATGATTCTCGTTCGTAATAATGTATACAAAGATGTTTGTCTTTTTTGAAAATGTTTTCAAATGTTTGTAAGTTGTTTCGTGTGTGTGTATTTTTGAAAATAGCAAGGATAGTTGTTTGGAAATAGAGCAAGTAAATAGAAGCAATCTACCTACTCAAATGTCTTTCTTATGCATTTTCTATTCCTTCGACATTGTCGTCTTACCATTGATTTGGTAAGCAACCCTATCTTTGGATGTTTAACGGGACAGACGTGGGTCATCGTATAACCATGATTAGCAATGTTGCAAAGTATCTTAGTATTTTCGAGGGACTAAGATCATTTTATAAGGCAACTTTGAATAGCGTCATCGAGGGACTATGATCTTTTGATTTTGTTTGTTTTACCAAGATACTTTGCATGCGTAACATGGCTATTTTTGTATAAGGCAGCCGAGTGGAGAAACCCTAAGGGTGTTTATGTGCAAGTGTGTTTGATTGCATGCATGATTTTATCTTGAATTAGGATTTTCTATTTCATTGATTTTATCTTGCCATACATATCCTATTTGCTAGCATTTACATTTGAAAGCGATAAAAATGCGGAAATGTAAAGTCCTACGCTATTACAATATTTAGGGGGTGGGGGTACACACTTATGAATGGGGAATCCAACGATAAAAATAAAGAAAAATAACAAGGGGAAGAAAAAAAAAGAAAGAAGGAGGGGGTCAGCGTGCTGCTGAGAGGAAGTCAAAAGTTCTGACCCTGGCCTGCTGCAAAATATCAACCTGTTAGTGAAAATGTACATGTCAGAACTTCTGACCCTGGTGCGCTGCAAAATAGAAACCTGTTAGTGAAAATGTATGGGGTCAGAAGTTCTGAACCAGCTGGGCACACAGTAATTTTCATAATATCTGATATTACTGATGACCAAACAGGCCTCAGAAGTTCTGGCGCCAAAGTCAGAACTTGGTCTCCCCCTGTGCTAGTCAGAACATCTGTAATTTGGTTATTTTCCCACAAAACAGAAGGCATGCCTAGGATAGTTTCAGCAGGTGTCATAGCGTTTTAGAAGTTAGAACCAAAAATCAGAGGCAAGTTTTGTACTGATTCACTTCCTACTTAAACATACAGAGGCGTGAAAATCTTAAAACATGCACATCATCAGCAACATGTTATCTACATTGTGTTTTTTGAGCATGCAAATCTGATGATGTTTAAGCAGTGTGGTGAGGCTCAGCAAGTGCTTACCTTGCAGCTAGAAAAAGTGGACTGGAGTTAGCCTTAACTCTGATGATGTTCTGAACAAGTTCTTTAAATGGATGGATGAAGGGTATATATGTGAGTTAGAAACTGTATGGGTGTTTCTTAGTCAAGAAATATTTTGAGATAAAATGGAGTTTGAAAGCAGGGGATTCAAAGTTAATGGTTGGTATGCTGTGTTTACAGTTCTTGAAACTTTGGGAATTTTGGGCAGAGATTCAAGGTGTTTTCTTGCTAAAACTTTACGTTTCTTTCCAGCAATTTTTCTGAACTTTTTTGACCGGGCTTTTCTCAATGGACAAAGGTGTTCTATTTATAGGCAAAGCTTTGTGGGTTTTTTAAACGTTAAGTGGCGCCAATACCATGCAATAGATGCTGACTTACTCTTGAAGAAACGTTCATAAAAAGTTGTGATGATTGAAAGCTTTTAGCCTAGGCTGGGTTAGTAAGCGAGGATTAAGGAAAAGTGACACCCATGAGCGAAAAGTAGCGCATGAACCCATACCTAAATCTGCACAAGAGCGTTGTTATGCTGCACATGGAGAGACCCTTTGGACAAATGCTCAAAAGTGGTTGTGAGCATTAATGAGCATTAAATGGTGATGAGATTGGTCAAGACTAAGAAATCTTGTGATGTGAGATTTTCATCATTACTTAAATCTGAGCCAGCAGTTCCTACTTCAGCATACAACGCACTCAAATTCTGATCTTAGTATCCTGCTGCCTCAGCAAATTCTGAGGGTTCTCCAGACTTTCCAGCACGTTCTTTTGATTTGTCTCTGAAAACTCTGGACTTAGAGATTCTGCTTCAGTGTAACACCCAATCTTCTGACCCCCTTACCTTCTGATTCCAGCATGTTCTGAAGGAGCTTTCAGGCTTCGTTGCTTTCTTTGCATTCCTCTAGCAAACTCTGACTGAACTTGCGTAACTATTGAAAAATCCATGTTCTTATTGAAGATTACGTGCTGAACCACGTTTACAACTTCTGACTGAGTTGACGTAGCTGCTGAAGAGCCACATTCTGATTGAATGTTATATGCTGAGCCACGTTTACAACTTCTGACTGCTCCTTCCTGGAGGTTGGTTCAGAAGTTCTGAAGTGTCATTTTTATTAAATACTTTAGAAAGATTCTAAGTATTTAAAATTTAACTTTTCCAAGGTCAAATATGACTTTTGAGCTTCTTGATGAATCAAACTTCATATTCCAACATGTCTTGATGAAATATGATTTTTTGTGTTTTGATTTTGATCCAAAAACCAAAGTTTGACTTTTTAGCTTGCAAATGACCATTTTTCCCTTGTAAATGGCTTGCTTGTAAAGGAATGATAACTCAAGGCTTGGATTTGTATAGGAGAAACTTTGAGGACCCAGGGTGATTTTTTTTTTGAAAAATGAGAGAGCAAATTTTGGGGTACAACAACTGCCCCTGTTCAATCTTCTTTAACCTGAGGAGTTAGATTGGCGAGGTTTGCCATTCGCGACTCGAAGGTGGAAGATGATTGGACATTAGAGTGCCCAGAAATTTTCACTCGGCAGTGATAGGAGGAATGGACTTAAAGATGCCATTTGAGAGGTAATAAGATCTGGTTGGGGATGGGCTTGTAGGTGCCATCCAAGAATGCTTGTTGAGATGTAATTTGTAAGTTGAACATCAGAATAACATCCGTGTCTAGAGCGTATCTGTATTGTAGCTGAAAGTTGAATCTGAATGAGTATCAGAATGGCATCCGTGTCTAGAGCATATCTGAAATGTATCAGGAGTTGAAATTTGAATGAGTATCAGAATGGCTTTCGGGTCTGGAGCGTATATGAAATGTATCAAGAGTTGAAATCTGATTGAGTATCAGAATGGCTTCTGGGTCTGGAGCATATTTGAACTGCATCAGGAGTTGAAATCTGAATGAGTATCAGAATGGCTTCCATGTCTGGAGCATACCTGAAATGTATCAGGAGTTGAAATCTGAATGAGTATCAGAATGGCTTCCGTGTCTGGAGCGTATCTGAAATGTATCAGGAGTTGAAATCTGAATGAGTATCAGAATGGCTTCCGGGTCTGGAGCGTATCTAAACTGTATCAGGAGTTGAAATATGAATGAGTATCAGACTGGCTTCCGGGTTTGGAGCATATATGAACTGTATCAGGAGTTGAAATTTGAATGAGTATCAGAATGGCTTCCGTATCTGGAGCGTATCTGAAATGTATCAGGAGTTGAAATATGAATGAGTATCAGAATGGCTTCCGGGTCTGGAGCGTATCTGAACTGTATCAGGAGTTGAAATCTGAATGAGTATCAGAATGGCTTCCGGGTCTGGAGCATATCTGAAATGTATCAGGAGTTGAAATCTGAATGAGTATCAGAATGGCTTCCGTGTCTGGGGCGTATTTGAACTGTATTAGGACTGCGTATTGTTAATGGAAGCTGTTAATCTTATCCTGAAAAGGGTAAAATGTTAGTTGAAACACCAAGTTATGTTGCATGAAATATATGATGAAATGTATTGGCCTTATTGATGTTCATGATATATGGATGCAATGTATGTGTATGTGAGCTGATTTGCTGTATTGTTATCTGCTCGGGGAACATAAATCTCTGACTGTTGTTTGAGGATATGTAAGTCTTCAGGTCTTGAAGTTGAAGTGTTGATGAATTTCTGTTGAGGAATAAACTCTTGTTGTAAGGGAAATGCCATGTATTGCTCGTAAGATCTTCTTGAGGAAATCTCGACGATTTCTTCTAGGGATAACCAATGGGATTCTTTGTTCCGCTGGGGAGTATTGAAAACTCTATGGGGAAACAGTTCTGTTCCTGTTTGGGAAAAAGTTCAGGAGTTTCGGTCGTCTGTCACTCTACCGGGGAGTTATCCTTGGTTAGAGAGAACCAAAAGTTAGCTGCTATCTTGTCGGATACATGTTTCTCAGTAACTTGCCAGGGATAAGGAAGTTTGCTGTTATCTGGTCGGATACAGGTTTCTCAGTAACTTGCTAGGGATAAGGAGGTTTGCTGTTATCTGGTCAGATACAGGTTTCTCAGTAACTTGGTTGGGATTGGGAGGTTTGCTGTTATCTGATCGAATACAGGTTTCTCAGTAACTTGCTGGGGATTGTAGAGTAGTCTATTGGGGAAGAAGAGTTGTGGTCTTTTGATTTGTAGTAGTCGGAGAGGCGAACTCAAGATGGGGAATCCTGTCGTTTGTTAAGGATATGTGAATTTTCATGTCTTGAAGTTGAAGTATGGATGGACTCTTGTTGAGAGAAGTAAATTCTATTGTGAGGGCAATGCCATATACTGCTTGTAAGATCTGCTTGAGGAGACCTTGAGAAATTTGACGATTTCTACTGGAGATTAATAATTTGAAGTTTTAGTTCCGCTGAGAATTAAAATGACGTACTGTGGGGATTACTTACGGAATAGCCTAAAGACGTTTTCCTATCCTTTCAACCTATCAGTAATTATCTTTCCCATTTTGTTTATTTGTAAGCAGTAATTATGTTCAAATGCATATGTTCATCAATGAATCATTGGACGTTTTTGCAAACCAAAACACAACCGTAAAGAAAAGAGAAATAGTTTTTTTGCACTTTCAAAGGGATATCTTTGTATTTAACTTTGAATAAGTATTTTGTACAAAGGAGACAGACATCCTAGTAAGGGAATGGCGCCATAAAAGCAAGCAAAATTTATACAAAGAAAGATAGCTATGTGTAATAATCCCATGGGGTTCCATTCTGCTATAGCCTTCGTATCTCCGAATATCTTGTCTATTTGTTGCTTCGCTCGAAGATGATTGAATTGATCAGAAACTTCGAGTTTGTCAGTGGAAGTCAAGAGGTTGTCCCCAAAGTGATCCGACAGGACATAGTCGTACGCTTTAATTCCCTAACTTTTGCCTGGACCGCCCTTTCGGGTTTTCAGTCCACTGGGAAACCCTTTTTTGCCTAAGTCGCCCTTTCGGGTTTTCAACTTGCCGGGTGTACAATTTTTTTTAAATTTTATCCCTAATTTTTGCCCGAACCTTTTTGGTTCGCCGGGATGCCCATTTTTTTTTCCTAGGTGTATCAACCTAGCGGGTCTCTTATGCGCAGTATCTTTTGACTATGTCCGCGTTCGCAGGGTGTGGCAGGTCATCACCATCCATGGTGGTTAAGATCATTTCCCCACCGGAGAATATGTTCTTGATTACAAATGGCCCTTCATAGGTAGGTGTCCATTTTCCCTGGGATCACTTTGTGGCAAGATGATGCGCTTGATTACTATATCTCCAACTTGATATACCTGGCGTCTGACTTTCTTGTTGAAAGCCTTGATCGTACGTTTTTGATACATCTGACCATGGCAAACAACAATAAGTCTTTTTTCATCAATTAAGTTCAATTGATCAAGTCGAGTCTGGATCCAATCGTCCTCACTTAAACCTACATCCCTCATAATTCTCAAAGCGGGGATCTGAACCTCCATAGGCAAGACAACCTCCATGCCATAAACCAAAGAATAGGGAGTTTCCCCAGTTGATGTGCGCACCATGGTACGATACCTGTGGAGAGAAAATGGTAGCATATGATGCCAGTTCATGTAGGTGACTATCATTTTCTGTATGATCTTTTTAATGTTTTTATTTGCAGCTTCAACGACACCATTCATCTTTGGCCGATAGGGGGATGAATTGTAATGCTGAATCTTGAACTGCTCGCACAAGGCGGTGATCATAGTATTATTAAGGTTGGTACCATTATCAGTGATGATCCTTTCTGGGATACCGTATTGGCAAATGAGATTCTGCTTGATGAAGCGGGCAACAACATTCTTAGTAACAGATGCGAAGGAAGCTGCTTCGACCCATTTTGTAAAATAGTCAATGGCCACTAGAATGAAGCAGTGTCCATTAGAGGCTGTAGGATTGATCTCCCCAATCATATCGATTCCACACATAGCAAAGGGCCAAAGAGCCGTCAAGACATTCAGAGGAACCTGAGGTATGTGCACCTTGTCCACATAAATTTGACACTTATGATAGGTCCGAGAGTGTTGATAGCAGTCTGCTTCCATGGTAGACCAATAATAGCCTGCCCGTAGGATTTTCTTCGCCATCGTATGCCCACTGGAGTGAGTGCCAAAAGTACCTTCATGTAATTCAGCCATGATCTTTTCAGCCTTAATCTTATCCACACACCGGAGCAGAATGGAGTCATGATTGCGTTTGTATAGGATGTCATTACTCAGGAAGAACTTAGCAGAGAATCTCCTTAGGAACTTTTTATCATTGATTGAAGCTCCTTCTGGATATTCCTGAGCCTCGAGATACCTCTTAACTTCATGAAACCAAGGTTAGTCCACTACTTCTTCAGTATTAATCTCGTGATAGTGTGCTGGTTCATCCATTCATTCGATGGTGATCTGGGGAGCCTCGTTATCCCAATTAAGTTTAAACATAGATGACATTGTGGCTAGGGCATCTGCTAGCTGATTTTCTTCTCGCAGGAAATGCTCGAAGGTAATCTTCTCAATACGTGATAGCGATGTCAAAACATGTTCTTTGTATGGGATACGATTTGGATGTTTAGTGTCCCATTCTCCTTTGATCTGACTGATGATCAAAGCTGAATCTCCAAACACATCTAAAGACTTGATTCCCAAATTTATGGCAGCCTTGAGACGAAAGATGCATGCTTCGTATTCCGCCATGTTGTTCGTACAATTGAAACAAAGTCTGGAAGTAAAGGGAGTGTGAAACCCTTTAGAAGATATGAGTACAATGCCGATACCATTGCCAAGTGCATTGGATGCCCCATCAAAGAATAGGGTCCATCGGGATCCTTGTTCAGGTCCGTCATATGGTCTGATTTCTTCTCAGTTGTCTAATGTCATGATGTCTTCATCTGGGAATTCAAATTTCATGGATTGATAATCTTCTACAGCTTGATGAGCAAGATGATCATCTAGCACACTGCCCTTTATAGCTTTCTGGGTAGTGTACTGTATGTCATATTCTTGTAGGATCATCTGCCATCTAGCTATCCTCCCAGACAGAGCAGGTTTTTCGAAGATGTATTTTATCGGATCCATCTTAGATATCAACAAAGTAGTATGAGTCAAAATATACCGTCTTAGCCAGCGAGCAGCCCATGCGAGAGCGTAGCAAGCTTTCTCGAGCAGTGAATATCTGGTTTCACACTCGGTAAACTTTTTACTCAGGTAGTAAATAACGTGCTCTTTTCGGCCAGACTCGTCATGCTGCCCCAATACACACCCCATTGAGTTTTCTAAAATGGTCAGATACATGATCAGTGGTATTCCCTCGACTGGTTGCATCAAAACAAGAGGCTCTTGTAAGTACTCTTTGATCTTGTTAAAAGCAATCTGACATTCATCATTCCATCTGACTACTTGATCTTTCTTCAATAGTTTGAAGATTAGTTCACAAGTAGATGTTAGGTGAGAAATGAATCTGGAAATATAGTTCAGGCGTCCCAAGAATCCTCTGACTTCCTTCTCAGTATGAGGTACACGCATTTCTTGTATCGCTTTAACCTTGGCGGGATCAACCTTGATACCTTTGTTGCTGACAACAAAACCTAGGAGTTTACCGACCCAGACTCTGAATGTGCACTTGTTTGGATTCAACCTGAGTTTGTTTTATTTCAATCTCTCAAACAACTTTTGCAAATGATCAAGGTGCTCCTCTTCAGTTTGTGATAGGGCTATCATGTCATCTACATAGACCTCTATCTCATGATGTATCATATCATGAAATAAAGCTACCATGGCGCGTTGATAGGTTTCCCCAGCATTCTTCAGTCCGAATGGCATCACTTTGTAGCAGAATGTGCCCTACTGTGTGACAAATGTAGTTTTCTCGATGTCCTCAGGTGTCATTTTGATTTGGTTATAACCCGAGAATCCGTCCATGAAGGAGAACACCTTGTGCTGGGTTGTATTGTCAACCAAGATATCTATGTGGGGAAGTGGAAAATCATCTTTAGGGCTGGCCCTATTCAAATCTCTATAGTCCATGCACATTCGTACTTTTCCGTCCTTTTTAGGCACGGGAACAATGTTGGCAACCCATTGAGGTTAGGAAGTGACAGCCAAGAATCCAGCATTGAATTGTTTCATGACTTCCACTTTGATCTTCTCTGACATGTCAGGTCTCATGCGGAGGACTTTTTGTTTTACTGGTGGACAGTCTTCTCTTGTAGGAAGACAATGTACCATGATGTCTATATCAAGTCCTGGCATGTCTTTGTATGACCAAGCAAAGATCTCAACATAATCCTGCAATAGCTGAATTAGACGCTCCTTGACACTCGGCTCTAGATTGACACCCAACTTGATTTCCTTTTTATCTTCCTCGGTACCCAAGTTGATTGTATCCAACGGTTCCTCATGAGGCTGAATAGCTCTTTCCTCTTATTGTAGTAGTCTTGCCAATTCCCCTGGTACTTCACAATCTTCCTCACCTTCGTCTTCGGCTTGGTAGACTAGATCTTCAGAGTCACTAAAGGCCATAGCAGTATCGTTACCCATGGGATCCAGAATGGAGGGGTACCTGCATTTGTGAGTGTGGGTGTGTGTAAGGGTATAGCCATCTTTAAACAATCAAATTCAAAAGAAAGACAATGAGCACAAAAGGTTTGTATGTGAAAAACGTCCATGATTCATTGAATGTCATATGAAGATGAAATAAAAACTCTTACAAATGGACTATTGTGCCTCGGGTAAGACACAAGGTTTTAATGTGCGAATTGTTTGTGAATATTACAAGTCCAACAGAAATGTAAAAGATAAATTACTGAGAGATGAAAGTTATTGGGACAAAGTCTCAGGCTTCCCAATTGCGAAGTCCTCCGTTGACAGTAGGAAATATCCAATCCTCCAAGCTACCATCTTCTTCATTATCTTCCACTGCGTTGGCCTCTCGGTTGCTAATCTTCAGAGGTGGCCCTCCAGCACGGGCACGGCGTACAGCCTTCTGAGCATTTGAATTAAACCCTAAGCCAAACTTGTCAGATTTATACGGAATGTTTGGAAGCTGCCCCCAGATGGTGCATCCACCCTCCTCTACTACTTCCTTGGCGTCCTTTAAAGAGGACATCCGAAGCGGATTTCTTATGATCTTGGAGATTTGGGATACCTTCTTGGTTACTGCTAACTCTTGAGAGACTTCTTCGAAATGTTGAAAACGAGTTTCAATGAACTCGCCATCCAACTCCACATACCAAAAAGAAATTAGATGGCTAATCATGTACTCTTCCTCTCCATGGACAGTGATAATCTTTCCATGGACCGGGTATTTCAGCATCTGGTGTAGTGCAGAGGTGACAACACCGACATTATGGATCCAGGGCCTTCCTAGCAGATAGGAGTAAGAGGGGCGGATGTCCATTACATAGAAAGTTGATTTGAATGTCTGAGTTCCCACCTTTATGGGGATGTCCACCTCCCCGTGGACCATCCTTTTTGATCCATCAAATGCTCTTACTACTATGTTACTGGGTTTCAATGTCAGTCCTTCACAATCTAATCTGTCGAGAGCTTTCTTCGGTAAAACATTCAAAGATGAGCCAGTGTCTACCAAGACATGGGCCACAATTGTTCCTCTACACTCCATAGAGACATGTAATGCCTCGTTGTGCTTTCTCCCTTTTGGTGTCAAATCAGCATCAGAGAAGCCTAGGCCGTTATTAGGTGTCAAACTGGCCATGCAATCTTGGAATTAGTCAGCAGATGTCTCTTGTGGCACATGGGCTGTCTTCAGAAACTTCACCAGAGCTTTCACATATGCCTCAGAACATAGCAACAATGCTAGCATGGAGATCTTGGAGGGATTTTGCCCCAACTGTTCAACCACGTCATAGTCACTCTTCTTTATTATTCTCAGGATCTCCTCCATTTCCTTCTTGGAGGTTTCAGGGATAGTCAGTGGTTGAGCCTTCGTCCGGATAGGCTCTTCTTGAATACCTTTTCCTAGAATTTCAATAGTAGAAGTGTTGGTAGGGATAACAGCAGGGGTTGTGTCGTCTTTGCCAGTAGGAGCACTTGCATATATGATTATTGGTATGGAGGTAACCTTTGGAACAGCCACGGGTCCAAAAACTGCCTTTGGAGGGGCAATTTCTGGAGAGAAGATTCTACCACTATGGGTAATCTTACTGGTTCCGGCAATATTACTAATGTCGGAGTCTTCTTCTTCGGAGCTCACTTCTTCGACGGACAACCCATTTTGTTTGATACCATGGTAGTAGATGTCTCCACTGTAATTCCACGGTACTATTTTGTCTGATTCATACGGGACCGGCCCGAGCATTGTGATTATGAGAGGAGTAGTTTTTGGGACCTATGTAATCCTAACGGGTCTTTTGGGGACCCTGAAAGGATTGGCGGGAATGGTTATGATTGAAACGTCTTCAACAGAAACAGGTGAAACAGGAGCATTTTCGAACAGAATCTCTTGGTTGTCTATCAAGTGTTGGATGCCTGTCTTTAACAAAGGGCAAACAATTGGTTAGGATAAGCAAAGATGAAAGTCTTCATTACAACCTGGGAATACACCAACTTTCAACAAATTTATCTTAATGATTGGGAGCGGAGTCAAGAGTTCATCCACTGTGGTAACAAACAAATCTTCTTCGATAGCATTTGTGTTGTGACTATGCCTATGCATAGGAGCAGAAATGACATTTGGTTTCTCGGGCGCCTCAAACTCAATCTCTTTTGCATCTATAAGGTCTTGAATTTTGTTTTTCGAAGCCCAACAGATGTTAGTGTCGTGACCTGGACTTTCAGAATGATATGTGCATCTGGCATTCGGGTGATAATGAGGGGACACCGTGTTGGGATTCTTTGGAGCTTCCTTTAAAGTTGCCAGATTAGACTTCAGAAGATGTGGTAAAACCTGGGCTAGAGTCATATTAATTCTAGTGAATTGACGGACTGACCTTTCCACCCTCGATTGATTACTCCTTGGTTGATCAGATGTAAGCTTTGGGATCATAACGGCCCCTACCATTGGTTGGTGTTCAGCTCTCTTTTTTGGTTCCTTTGTGGATAAACAACAGATACCTCCTTCTTCCCAGTGAAGGGTTTTTTCACAATTGTAGAGGCAGACAAATCCTTCTGAATCTTTCCACTTTTTATGCCAGCTTCCACCCTCTCTCTGGTTAGTATTAACTCAGTAAACCCAACCGATGAGCTCCCAATAAAATGGTTGAAGAAAGGGCCCGATAGAGTGCCTAAGAACATATCCACCAACTCCCTTTCAGACAGAGGGGTTTTCACTCTCCCAGCTAGATCTCTCCACTTCTTCGCGTAATCCTTGAAACCCTCATTTGAAGCCATAGTCATACTCTAAAGTTGAGTACGGGTAGGCGCCAAATCTGCATTATACTGGTATTGTTTATAGAAAGCTGCGGCAAGCAAGATCTTCCCAGTTGTGAATGTCGGCCCTTTCTAATTGGTAAAACCAATCGAGTTGTGTTTTGGATAAACTATCTTGGAAAAAATGGACCCATAAGTCTTTATCGGCAGAGTGCGGTTGAATCTTTCTCACGTATGATCGGAGGTGCATTTTAGGACATGACACCCCATCATATTTTGCAAACAACGACACTTTGAACTTTGATGGGATCACAATTCCCGACACTAGCCCCAATTCTTCAAAGTCTAGACCTGGTACCCTTTGTATTTCCATAGCGGTCAAACACTCTTCAAGATGTCTGTACTTATCATCGGCCAGAGGGTACTGTTCCTCAGAGGAGTCTTATTCTTCTTCCTCCTCTTCAGATTCTGACGGAACTACTGTTTCTTTTCCTTTCCCTTCTCTTTCATCAGATGTTGTTGCAAAATCCAAGGTTCTTCTAGTCTGTCCTTGAAACATTCTCCCCATAATTACAACACCAGTTGGTTTCTTCTCTTTCTTCTTTTTCTCTTTTGCCAACAGAGTCTTCAGCTCCTCTTGTCCTTTGGCCAGGGTTGTGAGTAACTGTTGAAACTGCATGTTTTGAGCTTGAAGATCTTTGACTGTCTGTTTGAGATCCATCTTACTAAAATAAACAGTAGAGAGATGAGGAAACTTGTTGCAAAAGACCTCTTTATGTCATGATGAATGATATGTGCATATGTAATGTTTTCAAGGATTTTAAAGGATTCAAGTTCGTTTTAAACAAAAAGAAACACACGTTATATTAATAAAATAGAGTTTGAGCACATCAATGCCCCTTGGGGCAAAATAATACAACACTCTAAGATAAAAAAGTAGTGCGCACCCTCTTTGGTGCTATGTAGGTATTTAGAGTCTGCTCTTCGTGAAGCAGCCTAGTGAGTTCTGAAACCTTCTTCTCACTTGCGTAGAATTGGGCTTCGAAAGTATCACGCTCTCCTTTGAGCTGTATCCAGTCCCTTTGTAAGTCTTCCAGAGATGTGGGCATGTCAGGATGTAGGATAGTGTATGGAACTTCTCCTTCCTTAACAGGCTCAACAATCACCGGGAGAATAGAAGGATAAGGCATCATAAGACCTTGAGAGCGGGTTCGTACCCACTTGAGGTAAGGCTCAAGAGGAATGGAATTCTTGTGTCCCAAAGTCTTGCTATCCACCTTGTTTAGTATCCTCCAAGCTCGGATGAATTTCTGGCGAAGACCTTGATCGTCGTTGTCGTAGTCGAATACCAAGCCTTGAATCAGCAAATCATAAGGGCCATCCCTTCGGGCATAACCAAACTGTCTTAGAGCTAAGCATGGGTTGTAGGTGATGCCTTCCCTAATTCCAAGTAGAGGGACATTAGGGAATTCCCCATAACGGTCAACAATAATAACATTCTTCTTGGATCGGGAGCACCAATGAATATCTGAATGTTTGAGCGTCATTAAACTTTGTGACCACCTAGAACCTTGCTCATTCTTTAAAATTGATTGGGGAAGATGAGAAATAAACCATCTTGCCAGGAGGGGAGTGTAACACATAAGGACACCTCTTTTCCTCATTGTACGAGTGTGAAAAGAGTGTAGGATATCCCCTAGCCATCTAGGCACCGGGTTGCGTGACATGAAGATTTTGATGGCGCTCACATCTATGAGTTGGTCAGGATTGGGAAATAAGACTATCCCATAGATAAGAAGAGCCAAAATTTCTTCAAAGGCTTGCAAGTCTAAGGAATTCCAACAGATTTGGGCCTTCTCAAACAGAAACTTTGCTAAGAAGCCTTTGACACCACTTCTAGTTTCCCAATGAGTTGTGACATCAGATGAGTGCAAGTGCAGAGCTTGAGCAATCTCTTCTGGATTTGGGTCTCTTTCCGTACCGTTTAAAGGTAGTTGATTGAGAATAGGAATCCTCAAGAGTTTAGAGAATTCTTCCAAAGTGGGCACAAGTTGATAGTCAGGAAATGTGAAGCAATGGTGCAAAGGATCAAAGAACTGGAAGAGCACCTTCATCATATCCTCATATGTGTTGGAGGTGACCAAGTTGAGTAGACGACCATGTCTCTCGGTGAATGGAGAGTTCTCAGGGATCCTTGAAGCTAGCTCATTGAGTTGTGGAGGGATTCTTACAAGGTTGACTTGGATAGTTTTCCTGCGAAGTGAATCCATATCCTACAAAACAAGAACAAAGATGAATCTCCAAAATCCTTGAAATGGTTAGTGGATGCATATGATGCTCATGATGCCCATGATGTTATGTACAAGTATGCATATACAAGCAAAGCAAACAAGTTCTTAGTTTAGGCTTGCATGGGGCTTTATAGGTAAGTACCCTCTTGAAGTTTAGTTGGCTCAACCTGTCCTAATAATAGTAACCAGGTTCTAAGGAGCTCAATATCACCAGATTATTTCCTTGTTCATTGTTTCAGCTCAAACCTCTTTAATGGCGACCAAAATATTCCAAGAAAACAACCCTCAATGAGTGTAGTATCGAGTATCTACCAACTTCAGAGTGCACCAAAGTCGGTCATCTCACTACGCCCTAAAGGCCAAGTTGGTCAAGTAAAGGTTCTAAAAGTCCGTTAGTGCTTCGCGACATCACTCAGTGGCCCCGTATTCTCGTTGACTACTCAAGGGCTACCGGTACCCATAAATATGTCACACTAACATAGCTATTTCTTAGACCATGTCGGTATACCCCGCACAGTTTCAATAATGTATTGCTATTTACCTATAATGTATCCCTAAATCCGGGTGGAGGATTCAAACCCAAACAAAGAACCGTAATGTAAAGCAAAAAAATCAAGCAATGTAAGCAAGTAAATGTGACCTAACCCTAAGGTAACCCCACTTTTTCAATAGAATTCCCCAATAGAGTCCCCAATTCTGTGATACGGTGGAAGAACTGACTTGAGGTGTTTTGCGTTTGTGTTCGCAAATGTTGCGGTTTAGCAAGAGTCACCACTGACTTTTCTTTTATCAAAAAGGAAAGGTGAAAAAGCATAGGAAAGACCTTTGAGATTATTTCTTGAGTTCGGGGGGTAGATTATGAAAAGGGAAGGTATTAACACCCTTTTCATCCATGGTTTTCCATGGGCTCTTAGTTACTTGCTAGATCACTTGATTTTGTTGTTTGAAAATGTGTTTGGTGTGGTTTTGAAAGTATTTTGTAAAAGAGGCCATTCATTTAGGCAATCTTTGTAATGATTCTCGTTTGTAAGAATGTGTACAAAGATGTTTGTCTTTTTTGAAAATGTTTTCAAATGTTTGTAAGTTGTTTTGTGTGTCTGTATTTTTGAAAATAGCAAGGATAGTTGTTTGGAAATAGAGCAAGTAACTAGAAGCAATCTACCTACTCAAATGTCTTTCTTATGCGTTTTCTATTCCTTAGACATTGTCGTCTTACCATTGATTTGGTAAGCAACCCTATCTTTGGATGTTTAACGGGACAGACTTGGGTCATCGTATAACCATGATTACAAATGTTGCAATGTATCTTAGTATTTTCGAGGGACTAAGATCATTTTATTAGGCAACTTTGAATAGCGTCATTGAGGGACTATGATCTTTTGATTTTGTTTGTTTTACCAAGATACTTTGCATGCGTAACATGGCTATTTTTGTATAAGGCAACCGAGTGGAGAAACCCTAAGGGTGTTTGTGTGCAAGTGTGTTTGATTGCATGCATGATTTTATCTTGAATTAGGATTTTCTATTTCATTGATTTTATCTTTCCATACATATCCTAATTTCTAGCATTTACATTTGAAAGCGATAAAAATGCGGAAATGTAAAGTCCTACGCTATTACAATATTTAGGGGGTGGGGGTACACACTTATGAATGGGGAATCCAACGAGAAAAATAAATAAAAATAACAAGGGGAAGAAAAAAAAGAAAGAAGGAGGGGGTCAGCGTGCTGCTGAGAGGAAGTCAGAAGTTCTAACCCTGGCCTGCTGCAGAATATCAACCTGTTAGTGAAAATGTACAGGTCAGAACTTCTGACCCTGGTGCGCTGCAAAACAGAAACCTGTTAGTGAAAATGTATGGGGTCAAAAGTTCTGACCCAGCTGGGCACACAGTAATTTTCAGAAGTTCTGATATTACTGATGACAAATTAGGCCTCAGAAGTTCTGGCTCCAAAGTCAGAACTTGGTCTCCCCCTGTTCTAGTTAGAACATCTGCAATTTGGTTATTTTTCCATAAAACAGAAGGTATGCCTAGGACAGTTTCAGCAGGTGTCATAGCGTTTCAGAAGTTAGAACCAAAAATCAGAGGCAAGTTTTGTACGGATTCACTTCCTACTTAAACATACAGAGGCGTGAAAATCTCAAAACATGCACATCATCAGCAGCATGATATCTACATTGTATTTTTTGAGCATGCAACTCTGATGATGTTTAAGCAGTGTGGTGAGGGTCAGCAAGTGCTTACCATGCAGCTAGAAAAAGTGGACTGGAGTTAGCCTTAACTCTGATGATTTTCTGAACAGGTTCTTTGAATGGATGGATGGAGGGTATATATGTGAGTTAGAAACTGTATGGGTGTTTCTTAGTAAAGAAATATTTTGAGAGCAAATGGAGTTTGAAAGCAGGGGATTCAAAGTTAATGGTTGGTATGCTGTGTTTACAGTTCTTGAAACTCTGGGAATTTTGGGCAGAGATTCAAGGTGTTTTCTTGCTAAAACTTTCTGTTTCTTTCCAGCAATTTTTCTAAAGTTTTTTGACCGGGCTTTTCTCAATGGAAAAAGGTGTTCTATTTATAGGCAAAGCTTTGTGGGTCTTTTAAACATTAAGTGGCGCCAATACCATGCAATAGATGATGACTTACTCTTGAATAAAGGTTCATAAAAAGTTGTTATGATTGATAGCTTTTAGCCTAGGCTGGGTTAGTAAGAGAGGATTAAGGAAAAGTGACACCCATGAGCGAAAAGTAGCGCATGAAACCATACCCAAATCTGCACAAGAGCGTTGTTATTCTGCACGTGGAGAGACCCTTTGGACAAATGCTCAAAAGTGGTTGTGAGCATTAACGGGCATTAAATGGTGATGAGATTGGTAAAGACTAAGAAATCTTGTGATGTGAGATTTGCATCATTACTTAAATCTGAGCCAGCAGTTCCTACGTCAGCATACAACATACTCAAATTCTGATCTTAGTATTCTGCTGTCTCAGCAAATTCTGAGGGTTCTCCAGACTTTCCAGCATGTTCTTTTGATTTTTCTCTGAAAACTCTGGACTTAGAGATTCTGCTTCAGTGTAACACCCAATCTACTGACCCCCTTACCTTTTGATTCCAGCATGTTCTGAAGGAGCTTTCAGGCTTCGTTGCTTTCTTTGCATTCCTCTAGCAAACTCTGACTGAACTTGCATAACTACTGAAAAAGCCATGTTCTGATTGAAGATTATATGCTGAACCACATTTACAACTTCTGACTGAGTTGGCGTAGCTGCTGAAGAGCCACATTCTGACTGAATGTTATGTGCTGAGCCACGTTTACAACTTCAGACTACTCCTGCCTAGAGGTTGGTTCAGAAGTTCTGAAGTGTCATTTTTCTTAAATACTTTAGAAAAATTCTAAGTATTTAAAATTTAACTTTTCCAAGGTAAAATTTGACTTTTGAGCTTCTTGATGAAACAAACTTCATATTCCAACATGTCTTGATGAAATATGATTTTTTGTGTTTTGATTTTGATCCAAAAACCAAAGTTTGACTTTTTTGCTTGCAAATGACCATTTTTACCTTGTAAATGGCTGGCTTGGAAAGGAATGATAACTCAAGGCTTGGATTTGTATAGGAGAAACTTTGAGGATCCAGGGTGATTTTTTCTTTTTGAAAAATGAGAGGGCATATTTTGGGGTACAACACAAGACTTTGGCAATAACTTCAGGCTTCAGAGTTTCCTCTAAACCGGTGAATGGTATTTGATCAAGCACAGAAACTCCTAGCAGTTGAGAGAATTCTTCCAATGTAGGCACCAATTCATAGTCGAGGAATGTGAAGCGATGATGCATAAGATCAAAGAACTGAAAAAGCACACACATCATTTCTTCTTGAAAGCTTGAGGTACCCAAGTTGAGAAGTCGACCATATTTCTTGGTGAAGGGAGAATCTTTAGGCACCCTTGATGCTAACTCTTGAAGTTGAGAAGGCACTTTCACGAAGTTGATTCAGATGGTATTTTATGAGTGGAAGCCATGTTCTACAAAACAGAACAAAGATAAACTCGTAAATCCTTGAAATGGTTAGTGAGAATGCTTATGATATTATGATGTTTATGATGTCATGAAAAAATAATCACAAACAAAGCACACAAGGACCTTAGGTTTAGACTTGAATGGGTTTGACAGGCAAGTACCCTCTTGAAGTTTAGTTGATTCAACCTATCCTAGAAAGTAACCGGGTTATAGGGAATCTCAATATCACTGATCTTTCATCATCAGGTATTTTTTTTTGCACAATCAATCTTTGCTTACAACCAAAATATCTCAAAAGTCCGATCTCAATGAGTGTATCATTGAGTATCAACCAATCTTCAGCTTTGCACCAAAGTCGGCTATCTCACTACTTCCTAATGGCCAAGTTGTTCCACTAAAGATTCTACGTCCAGTTAGTGCTTTATGACACCACACATCGGCCACATATTCTCCTTGATTCAACACAAGGGATACCGGTACCAACTAACGTGTCACACTAACATAGCCATTGTTTCAACCATATCGATCTACACTATACAATCTCCATAATCTATTGCTACTTACCTAATAATGCCCCCAGATACGGGTAGAGGATCTATAAAAAATTCAAACACCCTTTTAAGAGTAAAGAAAGCAAGTCAAACAATGGAAGCATTAAAATATGATCTAGTCTCTAAGGTAACCCCACTTTTAAGTTCATCCCCAGCAGAGTCACCAGTTCTGTAATACGGTGGGAGAACTGACTTGGGAGTTTTATGTTTTTTCACAATTGTTGCGGATAGCAAGAGTCGCCACCGGATTTTCTTTTATCTAATAAAGGAAATTGTGAAAAGAACAGGAAATACCTTTTGATAGTTTTCTTGAGTTCAGGGGGTGGGTTATGAAAAGGGAAGGTATTAGCACCCTTTTCATCCGTAGTTATCTACGGGATCTTAGTTGCTAGTTCGCTTTGAAATGCTTTGTAAAATGTGTTTGTGTTTGTTTTGAAAGTATTTTTAAAAAGTGCCTTTGTTTAGGCAAACTTTGTAATGATTCTTGTCTCTATAAGAATGTACACAAAGTGTTGACTTTTGAAAACATTTCATTGAAATGCGTTGGTGTGTTTGAAAGATGTTTTGAGATGTTGTGATCAAGCAAATACAAACGTTCTACCTACTCAAAAAGTCTTTGTTCTTTTCCTCCTCCTTTAGATAGTGTTATCTTACCATTAGTTAGTAAGAAACCTTATCATTGGGTGTGAAGGGACAAGTGTGAGTTATCGTACAGTCATAAAAGGCAACATTATATGATACCTTAGCAATTTGTCATAAGGGTCTAAGATCGTTTACCAAAGGCAACATTGAAGGGTCATCGAGGGACTACGATCTTGTATTTGAGAGTTTTTTGCTAAAGTATCCTACGTTCGAGGGACATGACTGTTTTTTATTCTCAGGCAACAAGTGTGGGTTAACCCCAGAGGTGTAAGTGTGCAAAGTGTGTTGTTTTCATTTAAATTATCTTGAATTAGGGTTGCCTACTAGTTTAATTTTAGTCTTTTCATATTAACCCTAATTATTAGCAATAATATTGAAAGCGATAAATTGCGGAAATTAAAAGTTCTACGCTATTACATCCTTTTAAGGGATGGGGATATAAATTACAAATGGGAATGAAAGAAATTAAAACCTAATTACTATTACAACCATATTGAATAATGCCAAATAAAATGTACAAGAATATAAAGATAATATAAAAGAAAAAGAAAATTGTTTTTTATGGTTTTTTGTATGAGAAGGTTTATAGTTAACCTAATTAGACTAGTAAAAAGAAATTAATTAATTATTAACAAGACCTAAAATCTAAGTTCATTTGAAGTTTTAAGCAGAAAATAAAACCTAAGTCCAAATAATTCGTTTAGAAAATAAATTGAATGTTAATATAAATAAATAAAAGAAGTATTTTAAACTGTATAAAATAAATAAAACTAGTTCAAAGTGTTTAAAAATAAAAGTAAATGTTTAAATTAAAATATTTAATAATTTAGTTATTTAAGAAAATATATTTTTTGTATTTTTAGTTTAAGAAAATATATTTTGTATTTTTAGTTTAATTAAGATAAATAAAGTAATAAAAAAAGAAAATATAAGGAATATGAAAATATTGGGCTAGGGGGGTTTAAAAAGAAAGATGAGAGTTAAAAGTAGTAAAAAGGGCGCTAGACCCAAATGTGGTTTTTTGTTGAGTTCGAAAAAAATAAATAAATGTATGAGTAGCAAAAGTAAAAGGGGTGTATATGAAAGCAAAAACAAAAAAGGGATGAGGCCCCAGACTGAAGGGTCCAGCGCCTGTTGAATCATGTGTGACTAGCATGTGATGATGTACCATGGTCCTACATTATGGAGTGTTAGATTTTACTTGTCCAATGATCAAATGGTCCAGTCATGAGGATGTATGGTACACACGATATGCTTGATGCACTGAATCTGCAAGGAAAACATGAAAAAAAATACAAAAGGGTACCATTTGGGCTCGAACTCAGGTCTGTATAAGGTAATGCCTTACGCACACTCCTCTTGCCACTGAGGTGGTTGTTTCATCCGGTCATAATACATGTTGCGCTAAATTTAAAATAAACTTGGTTCTAAATGTTACTTCATTCCTAACCTCGCGCCAGCCTCTTCATTACCATTTTTGAATTTTGTAGCTTCCTCATTTCTCAAACATTTGCAAAAGTATAAACATGAAACTTGCTCCAAATTCATCACAAGTTCAAACATATAAATAACTAAAGCTATTAATCAAAGATGAGCATGAATTTTAACTGGTACCAAATCTGACCTAATTTTTTCAGCAATTTCAAACTTAAAATTCACATTACTCAATCGATAAAAATGAATTCTAAGAGCATGGTTAGTTTCAGGGCTATGATATCTACATTTTATCTTTGAAAATGAAAGTCAAATGATGCATGTATGAAGAGATAGAAAACTAGAAAACTCAACTTGAAAATGGAATTCGTGTTTTGAGTTTGAGTGCTCTTCAAGATATTGTAATGATCCGGATAGCTTCAGTGGACTTCTAGGAAGCTAATGCCTGACTTAGCTTAGGCTGAGAGTGGCTGGTTTGTTCTAGAGAAGTTAATATGCAACACTCTGTTTTTGGTTATGGAGGATGGTGATGGAGGTGTTACAGTCGTGTAACAGGTGTTTTCTTAGGTTCTAAATGATATAAGGATGCTTTGTGATTGATTTTGAGGAAGAGTGCACGAGTGGAATGTGAGTTTGGAATTCAAAGTCAGAAATGGCACAAAAATGGAGTTTGAGAGGAATTCTGAGTTTGAGGGAGTTTAATGGAGTTTCAATGCTTTTGAACTCATGTCCTTGGTTTGTAAATGATGTCTCTATTATAGGGAAAGGTTTTAGAACTTGAGATGATCATAATCACATGTTATGGATTTTTCAAATGCATAAAGACAAGTTGCTTCATGATGAAGAAAGGAGTGAATCAAGGAGATTAACCATGCTTTGTAGACTCTTGTGGATTTCTTCTGATATTGAGAGATGGGTTGAATATGTTTTTGGTTCCTATAAATATCTCAAATTTCATTTTTAGTCCTTATTAAAATAACGACAAGATTTAGTCCCTACAAAATTATTATGCACGTAGTTTTAGTCCCTGTTGTTAAATCAATGTGTATTTTTGAATGATTATTTTGTAGACATGTTTAGAACATTATAAAAAGTTCCTTGGAAAAAACAAAATTCAAAATTTGATTTATAAGTCGAGATTTTCATTATTTTTATCAATATCTTTTGAAATTTAAAAAAATCATATTTAATTCTTCTCATTTTAAAAAATTCTAAAGTTTGATAAAGAAACATTTCGTAGTATTCTAAACACGTATGGAACATATTATTCAAAAATTTAAAAGTTTAAGGATAATTAAACAATTTTAAAAATTTTTGAAAATAGTAGGGACTAAAACTGGATGAACAAAAATTTTAGGGACCAAAATTTGTCATTTATTTAATAGGGATTATAAATGAAATTTGAGATATTTATAAGGATAAAAAACATATTTAACCCTTGAGAGATTTGTTGTGATCTTTAGAACATATTTCAAGCTTGAAAGAAGAGAGTTGTTGGAAAGTGAAGCTTTATGCAAATGGAAATGTTGCTTTTGCATTTCTAACCATAAATGGTATCAAGACTTGGACAAAACTTCAAATCTCGATGTAATACACTTAGGGTTTGTTTAATTTCTTGATTATGCATAGATTTGGAGAGAACATAGCCTGAAAAGATAGATCTTGTAGCTTTGGTTGGGGTTTTGGTTGTGTGTTCATCCTCAAAATGACTTGTAATTCAAGAATAGATGCCCAACTTCTTCTCTTCGATTCTCTTACCTCAAAAATGATATCTTCAAGTTCTTGGACATTTTGAAAAGCTTGAAACATCATCTACAACTTTTATGTTTTTCAATTTTGCAAAATCCAATTGGAACTATGTGAAAAATCGCCAAGAAGTTGGGACAAAAATCTGCCTAAACTAGGTCAAAATTTCACTAAGTGTTTAAGAAAAAGTGTATGATTTCATTGGCCTATAACTCAAAATCTACGCATTTTTTTGGATATGATCCCTCTAATACAAAGTTGTAGATATAATAAAGATCTACAACTCTCATATTGAAAGTTTCCTCTGAATCATCTTGCATATTGGTGAAAAATTGGCATGAAGTAGTGAAATTATCATGTACAAAAACACTTAGAAAAATTTCTAAGTCTTGAAAATTTTGAATTTTCAAATAGAATTTTAACTTTATTGATTTCTTGGTGATCAAACTTCATATTTTTGAATTTCTTGATGAATTTTGATCTTTGAGACTCAATGTTGACCAAAAAAAATCAAAGTTTGACTTTTAGTGTATCAATTGACTTTTTCATCAGTTGACCAAATTTCATCTATCAATTGTTTGATCTTGAGAAATGATTTGAATCATGAAATTAGGTTAATATAATGTGATTCAATCCTTGAAACCATGTTTCAAACCAATAAGTCATGCATTAGGTTAAAAGTCCAAAATCAATCATTCTCAGTCAAAACCCTAATTTTGACAATTTTGACCCTTTGATGATTTGAACACTTTTCTTGAAGAATTGTGATCCAAACTTGATCAATTGATTAATGTTACTTAAAAATGTTTATATTTGTCAAAAATCTTAAAGTTTGACTATAAGTTGACCACCGTTGACTTTTTACCCAATATAGTTGATTTTCAATCATCTGATCAATTGACTGAGCAAAATTGTGATCCAAAACCTGAAACTTGGCATGAGTGTTCTTGGTGGTATATAATGAACCATAAAAGCAATTTTAGGAAATAAAATTCCAATTTTCCCTGTAAAAATCAAAACCCTAATTTGAGGCATTAGTGTTTAGGAGGTGATTTGACCTAGTCAATACTTGTGCAATCTTGAGCTATTGAAGATCTCTGTGAGAAGTGTCTTGAGAAAAGAGAGAGAAAATTTTGGGGTACAAAAATATATAAATTTCGTTTGCACTCAGATTATAACATAAGACATATCATTCAAAAATTCAAAAATTCTCAAGTGTTGTAAAACTTTGAGAATTTACGTATTACATGAAACATTGTTCAGAACTTTCATACTCATCATTGTTTCAGCATATATTGAGCACTAGATATGACTATAAGCTTCTTATTAAAATCTTATCTTAGTATCTTTATAACCACTGTGTTATTCAAGAATTGATCATACTTTGTAAAAAATCAGATTTTGTATAAGATTAATCTTGCATTCCAGGATTATTGGAGCAAGTGTGTGCATTGAAGAGGATTGTTCTTCTTGCACTTAGTTTTGAAGATCTTAAATGTTTTAAGAGACTTTGATATCCCTATATATTAGATAGTAAGGCATCACCTTTGGTGTGATTAGGCTTGTGCAATTATTCTAAACTATAGTGAAATCTCTTCCGTGTTAGCAAGAGGACTGGAGTACTCTCGATCTGTGAGCGGAACCAGTATACATCATGTGTTCATTTAATTTCCCCACTTTATTGTTTTCATTGCCATAATCAGAAAAATAAGAACTTTAAAAAGAAGGAAAAAATTGACCATCACCTAATTCACCCCCCTCTTAGGCGCATTATTAACTTACATTTGGCCTTAGAGCAAGTTGAGGTAACTTGTTCCTATTCGATCCAGAATGGCTTCCACACAACCAACTTTCATAGATGGTGGTAGTAACAACAATATTCCTTTGTTTTGTGGTGAATATTTTGAATTTTAAAAAATTCGCATGAAGACTCATCTAGAAGCACAAGGAGAAGAAATATGGGATGCTGACCAAAATGGTCCGTTTACTTCGGTATGTGTTGTCAATGGTGTTGGTACATCAAACCCTGAACATCATGGAATGACAATGATAAGAAAAAGGTCATTCATGATAAGAAAGCAATTAATCTTCTTCAAAGTGCACTTTGCATAGATGAAATCTTTCGTGTTTCGGCATGCACAACGACAAAGGAAAGTTGGGATACTTTGGTTGAAACACGCGAAGGAACAATTGAAGTCTAAAGATCAAGATTTAATACATTGAGTCAAGAGTTCGAGGTGTTTAGAATGGAACCCAGAGAATCTATTATCAATACACAGAAAAGATTTGTTCATTTGATGAATCATTTAAAAGCTATTGGTAAAACTCTCACCAATGACAAACTCAACCTAAAGGTGCTTCGATCTTTAACTAGAGAATGGCAATTGAAAGTAACAGCTAATTTGGAAAAGAAGAATTTATCCAGTATGTCATCCGCAACTCTATTTGGTAAACTTCAAGAGTACGAGACAAAACTTGGAAGACTTGCTAAGCATGAAAATCAAGAAAAGAAATCAAAAGGCATTGCTTTGAAGGTGGAATCTAAGGAAGTCACTATTGAAGAAAATCCGGAAGAAGATGAAAATTTCACGCTTCTTATAAAAAGGTTAGGTAAATTCTTTGATCCTAAAAATAATTTTGGTAATTCTAACTTTGTCAAATGGAAGAAATTCTAAAAGATAAAAGATAAAGAAGTCTTCTTATCAAATGTTACATGCTATGAATATGGAAATCAAGGCCATATCAAACTGGATTGTCCAAACCTCTCCAAGAAGGATGGAAACAAAGGAAGGAAAGACTCCAAGTACAAGAAAGTCTACATCGCTTGGGATGACAATGAAGTTAGTACATCATCTGAATCGAAGAATAACAAATGTGCAAATTTAGCATTGATGTCTACTCATGAATCTGATGATGACCATCACTGTATTTTGATTTGAGAGGGATGTTTGTGTATGAATTGAAAGCTTGCAGCTAAATGAGCATTTGGATTAACTGAGTAACTATCCTGCCCCAGGTTATGATTAAAGGTTTCAATTTGAATGAAAAAGAAAACTCCTATTTCTTTGGCTCAAAGGGGTTGACTAGGGATCATCTTCCTTAAAACTCCAGTGTTTAGGGATTTAAAGAACACATATACATCATCCACAAGGTCTGTCCAAAAGCATACTGTATGAGATTATGGTATTGTTTTCGTCATCCTCCCTCTAAAGGCTTTAGACTTGTAGTCGAGAGTTGAATATTATACAAAAAGAGGTAAAAGCATAATTTCAGTATAGTGAAAACGAATGGATTAACTCAAGCCAAATATATGCAATGCATTGAAAGTAACCAAAGTTTGACATAAAGATAAGTGTTTAAACAAATAAAGAAATTACAATTGAAAATTCGAATAAACAAAAGTTTCTCCACCTAAACTTCTCGCTTCAGACGATGTGTCTTTGAGAGGTGACAGAAGAACTACGGTTGACCATCTTGTGTGAATTCCAACACTCCTTCGTCAATCAGGTCTTGAATCTTGTTTTTAAATGTCCAACAGTGGTTAGTGTCATGCCCAGGACTGTTGGCGTGGTACACACACCTTTCTTCATAATTGTAACGGGGAGAAGCAGTAAAGAGTTTTTGAGGAGGTTCACTCAATGTAACCAGCTTAGCTTCCAACATATGATGCAATGCTTAAGCCAAGGGCATGTTAATCTCGGAAAATTGTCTTCCTTGCTTACGCTGACCACCTTGTCGTGGTTGGCGAGGTTGTTGTTGGATTCTTGGTATAGTAGCCATTTTGAAGGGTGTTCTCTCGACCAAACCAACTTCTTGTCTCATCGGAGGCTGATTAATGACTCGATCCTAAATCCTAGCTGTTTGTCCCATATGGTTGCATCCGTCTTGATGAAGCTTATTGACGAGGGCCCTTAGCTCTTCTTATCCCCGAGTTAAGTTTTGGATAAGATCCATCTGACCTACCATCTGTCCCATCATCTGAATTTTCATGGTTTCCATTTTAGTTTGTAATCGTTCTAACTGGTCATTCCTGCTGTCCTCAGGGTTCTTCTTGGTCATGCTCTCAATGAGGAGTGCTTTTACTTCTTCTTGCCCCTTGGATAGGTTCAGGAACAATTCTTGAAGTTGAGCATTTTGGGTTTGAAGATCTATGACAGTCTGTTCTAGAGCCATCTCTACTTGAAATAAACAGTAAGCAAATCAGAAACCTGTGTGGGGAAAACTTGTCCTGATATGATGCATGATATGTGGATGCAATGTTTTCAAAGATCTCGCAGGGTAAACATAAGAAGATGTTAGAAGTTAAACTTTGATCACATATTTGAGTGAAGAGCTTCATATTGTTGAATATCCTTCTACGAGAATCAAGGTTACTATGTCAAGTGGGTCATAGCCCTTGACTCAAGTTATCGTGCTTTGGTCTTTGAAAGCATCTGGTTAGAGAAGAATAAAACCTCTTGCCCCTTGATAGACATCTAGTTCATCATGACCCTGCATCATAGGCCCTTGAGATCCTTGAAATGGTCAGTGGAAATGATATGGTATGATGTCATGAGGTTATGTACAAGTATACACACAAAGCAAACAAGTCATTATATACAAATAATCATATACACACAAAGCAGATAAGTCCTTAGGTTTAGGCTTGCATGGAGTCATAGGTAAGTGCCCTCTTGAAGTTTAGTTTGCTCAACCTGTCCTAGAAAGTAACCGGGTTCTAGGGGATATCAATATCATTGATCTTTCTTCACCGGGCATTCTTTCAACACAAGCCTCTTTATTGGCGACCCAAATATCCTGAAAGTCCAATCTCAATGAGCGTAGCATCGAGTATTAACCAATCTTCAGTCGGAACCAAAGCCGACCATCTCACTACTTCCTAATGGCTAAGTTGTTCAATTAAAGGTTCTAAGGCCAGTTAGTGTTTCATGACACTATACAGCGGCCCCATATTCTCCTTGACTAAACTCAAGGGCTACCAGTACCAACAAATGTGCACACTAACGTAGCTATCGCTTTAACCATGTCGGTATACCCCACACAGTCCCCACGATCTATTTCTACTTACCTAAAAGGTGCCCCAGATCCGGGTGTAGGATCAAAAACCCAAACAAGGACCCAAAATGTAAAACAAGCAAGTCAAACATGGAAAGCATTTTAAAGGTGATCTAGCTCTAAGGTAACCTCACTTTTAAGTAGTCACCAATAGAGTCGCCGGTTCTGTAATACGGTGGAAGAAGTGACTTGGATGTTTTGCGTTTGATCGCAATTGTTGTGGATAGCAAGAGTCGCCATCGACTTTTCTTTTATCCAATAAAGGAAAGGGTGAAAAGAACAGGAAAGACCTTTAGAGATGTTTTCTTGAGTTTTTTGGGTAGGTTATGAAAAGGGAGGGTGTTAGCACCCTTTTCATCCGTAGTTATCTACGGGATCTTATATTCTTGCTAGATCACTTTGAAAATTTTACTTTGTTTGAAAGTGTGTTTGTGATGGGTGCAAGTTTGAAAATATTTTGAAAACGCCTTTGTTTCAGCAAAATTTGTAATGATTCTCGTCTCTATAAGAATGTATACAAAGTGTTGGTTTTGAAAATAGTTCAAAGAGATGTTTGTTTTTTGAAGATGTTTTGAAAGTGTAAGTGTGGAAATGGTTTTAGTTTGTGAGCAAGCAACTACGAGAGTCCTACCTACTAAAAGGTCTTTGTTCTTTTCCTCCTCCTTTAGATGTTTCTATCTTACCATTAATTTGGTAAGAAGTCCCATCATTGGATGTGAAGGGACGGTCGTGGGTCAATCCTATAGGCATAGAAGGCAACTTATGAGATGTTTTATCAATTTTCATAAGGGAATAGATCGTTTACCGGAGGCAACATAAAGGGACTACAATCTTTTTTATCGAGGGTCTTTGCTAAAATGTCCATATTCGAGGGACATGACTATTTTCTGAGGCAACAAGTGAGGTTATCCTAGAGGTGCACGTGTGTGAATAGTGTGTTTGATTGCATGCATTTTGTCTTTGAAATTAGGGTTTTCTAACCGTTGATTTTATCTTGTCATACACACCCTAATTACTAACAATTTATATTAAAGCGGTAAAATGCGGAAATTAAAATCCTAAAATATTACATCATTAGGGGATGAATGATACAAATGTACAAACGGGGATTGCAAGAAATTAAACCTAATTAACTATTACAACCATATTGAATAAATGTACAAGAAATATAAAAATAAATGGATTTTGTTTTGGATTTTTGTTAGGAAATTTGTTTTGACCTAATTAACCTAAAGGGATATGATTAAAAAAAGGAAAATTAATCCTTAGTTAAAAGGAAATAAAACTAATCAATAAATCATTTTTTAAGGTTTTTTTATGGAAGGATTTTGGTTAGTTAAAATAGATATGAAAATATAAAAAAAAAAGCGCAAAAGAGAGAAAAAATATATCCTTCGACAATATCTCTCGAAGCATGTTTCGAAACATGCTTTATATGCATCAAAGCATATCCTGTAGTTCCAAAATGAAGCATAATTTTTTGATTCGAAGCATGTGTCAAAGAATGCTTATATCTATCGAAACATATCCTTCTTTCGACCCCTTTTTCCCTTCTGTTTGGGCTTGTGAAGCAGTATGGATCGAAGCCTAAGGCTTTGTGTCGAAGCATGCTGTAATTTCTTACTCCAACATTGTTTTTTGGTCTGTACAGGTTAGTTCTTAATATAATTGACAAGAAAGTAAAACAACAAAAGGGGAGCTTCAAAGGCAATGATTATTACATATTATCTTCGAAAATGAATCATCAATGATGCTTGAAATGAAGAGTTTAAAGTCAAGAAGACTTACCTTGAAGCTGGAATGTGTGTTTTGGACTTAATTTGTTGCCTTCGAATGCTCTTGGGTTCGAAAGAAAAGAACAAAGGTGTTATGTTTTTTGGTTCTCGATTCGAAAGAAAAGAACAGAGGTGTTATGTTTTTTTTTTGGTTCTGGGTTTAAGAGTGCTTTAAGGCTTCAGCCTTTGTGTTCTGTCCTCCCTCTTTTTTTCCCTCCTTTTTCTATTCCAAAAGTCCCCCTTTGTGTGTTGTGAAACAACTTATTTATAGAAGAGTCTTGTTGGAGTTTATTTTTTTTATGGGGAGGGGGGGGGGGGGGGGGGGGAACAAATGAAATTTGAACAGTTTGAATGGACCAACAATTATATATTCTTCGAATCCATCAATTGTATATTCTTCGAATGGACCACCAATTGTATGTTCTTAGAATCCACCAATTATATGTTCTTCGAATCCACCAATTGTATGTTCGTCGAATGGACCACCAATTCTATGTCCTTAGAATCCACCATTTATATGTTCTTCGAATCCACTAAATGTATATTCTTCGAATGGACCACCAAATGTATATTCTTCAAATGGACCACCAAATGTACGTTCTTCGAATGGACCACCAATTGTATGTTCTTAGAATCCACCAAATGTATGTTCTTCGAATGGACCACCAAATGTATGTTCTTCGAATCCACCAAATGTGTGTTCTTTGAATGGACCACCAAATGTATGTTCTTCAAATCCACCAAATGTATGTTCTTAGAATGGGCCACCAAGTGTATGTTCTTCGAATCCACCAATTGTATGTTCTTCGAATGGACCAAATTCATATGAATGTACCACTCGAAGCTTGTGGATCGAAGCAAGCTTTATCTTCTTTGATTTGTCAAAATCTGCCAACCACTCCTTTCAATCAGTCATGTGGTTCGAACAACCTGAACTAGGTTTTGAATTTGACATAGTTATATGCACACCTTTTTTATCTGCTCTGCCCTTTCAATAGTTTCCTCTTTGACCTGATGCTTGAGAGCCCAATATGATCCATGGAAACTATATGGGGAATTAAAAGTCCAATTGTACTTGTCCAAGCCCAAACCTTAATTTGAGCCCAGTGTTGAAGAAGTGCCTTGAGCTGATCAAACTTTATGCAATTTTGAGTAGTGGAGATTTTTGTGAGAGAATCTTTGAGAAAAGAGAGGGCAAATTTTAGGGTACAACATCTGCCCCTGTTCAATCTTCTTAAACCTGAAGAGTTAGATTGGCGAGTCCGCCATTCGTGACTTGAAGGTGGAAGATGATTGAACACTTGAATGCCCAGAAATTTGCACTCGATGGTGTGGTGGTTGATTGTGTTGGGAATGGGCTTAAAGATGCCATTTGGAGAGGTGATAGAGAGTCTGTCAGAGATGGGCTTACAGATGCCATCCAGAGTGACTGTTGGCAGAAACTGGAAGAAGTATCATAATAAATATTTGGTCAATTTATACTGAAACAATACATGTCTTGAAGTAAGTGTTTTGTCATGTAGATAGTCGCTCGGTCTTGTTTCAGTAATTGATCTAAAATCTGCTCATGTAGATAGTTGTCCTGTCTTGTTTCAGGTATTAATCTACAATCAGTGCTTCACATATAGTTGCCTTGTCTTGCTTCAGGTGTTGTTGTACCCCAAAATTTTCCCTCTCATATTTTCCCAAGATCTTTCTCTTACATGGTGATCACAAGCATTTGATTAAAGGAAAAAATATTTTTTTTTAAAGATAAATAAGGTCTTTCTATTGGCATTAACAAGGCGTCTTTCGATTGACATTTTGATAAGCTTCGATTGGGCGCCTAACCTCCTCCAAGCTTGCCTCAACTTTCCCAGCTTTGATTGAAGCCTTGGACTGTTGCTCGCTTGCTGTAACAAGCTTTGACTGGGCTTGTATTCCCTGTAAAATAGCCTCCTTCGATCCAAAGGGGAAGAACTTATTGTCAGTGCTCCTTCATTTACACCATCGTCTTTGCATGCTGGATTAACTTACAAATGCTATGGCTACCTGCATGCAAGCTGGATCCTTGCTTTGATTGAGCATTTGTTTTTCCTTAAAGTAAGCTTATTTCCTGATTCTACTAGGAAAACTATCCCTCTGGGCGTACCTTCAGCGCACAAAGCAATAACTTCTTCAAACTGGCCTTCGATAAACAAAGCTCCCACTGGGAAAAAGACCCATCAGCGTGTCACCAGCACACGTACCCCTCTTCAGTTTATCTTCAGCACAAGGCCAAGACTCCTTTAAAGTTTCCTTCGACCCACAAGGCATTGGCTTCCTTTGTGCCAGCTTCACCTAGGCAATGGCCCTAGTTTAAACAAATTGTACACACTTCAACAAGCGTGATAGCCATTCGAAGGCCACATTTTGGTAGCCCATTCAAAGAGGGTACAAAGTGTACATAGAAAGTCCATTCAAAATATCCATGTGAAGGACACACCAAAGGCCCATTCGAAGGGTACACCAGAAGGACCATCTAAAGACCCAATCGAAAGAGGCAACTTGAGCCCAGTTGAAGCCTACACAAAAAGGCCCATTCGAAGGGTGCATAGGAGGTCCAATCGAAGGATAGAAATTGGGGGTATTCAAAAGCCAAAATTGTCCATATTTATTCAAATTTCAAAAAGAGGACAATTTTGAATAAATATGGACAATTTTGAATGGACTTGAAAACGTTTGTTTATGGAAGTTTAAACTATTGTATTCTTGTCCCCTCCCTTCTACTTTATATAAGCATAGTGCTTGCAAGCCAAATACATGGACACACACATTGGAGATACGCTACCCATAAACCCATAAAAGTTATCAAAAGACTCATAAGTGATCCAAGTCACAACAACCCTTAAACAAAGGTACCCACATCCAGAAGTCAAATCGAAGCAATCCTCAAACAAGGATACCCACGCCCATCACCACATATTTATCTATCAATCATTGGTAATGATTGTTAAAAAGATCAAACTCTACATTTGCATGACACATTGGTAGTTTCATTCAATTTATCATTCAAGACTAAAGACATGGGTTCGACCCCAGGTTTGCTTTTGTTTTGTTTCTAACACTTGCTACAGATATAGCCTGAATAGACCCAGCGCACGCAGGATCGAAGGTCCTGGGTTTCGATACCCAAGTCTTGTTTCTTTGTTTTTGCTAACACACCTTTTCAAATTCAGTGCCCTCACAGCATCCACTCTCTGGATTGAAAGTCATATCATGTCATTGATCAAAGGGTAACACCCTTCACAGAATCAAAAGACAACATCCCCTCTGGATCGAAAAGTCCATTCTCCCTCTGGATCGAAAGATCCATTCTCCCTCTGGGTCGAAAAGTCCATTCTCCGTGCAATCGAAGGAATCCTTTTTTTGTATTACATTCTTTGTTTCATTTCTTTATTGACCCTTTTTCTATTCAACTTGACATTAAATTAAAAAAAAAATCACAAAAATTAGGCTTAGACATTTTAATTAAATAATTAATCTCTTAATTAATTGATTAATTAAATTTTAACTATTTTCTTAACTTAAAACAAATTAGAATTTAGGACTTAATTCAGATTTAATTTTATTTTCATAATAAAAAAAATAAAAATAACTTATTTAATTTTATTTTCCAAATAGACTCTAGGATAATTTCAATTTAATTATTTTCTTAAAATAAAAACAAAAATTTTTTTTTAGGATGTTGTTAGACGTTACTTTCAATTTCACGCGCGTTTATTATTTTCGCATTTTTATTACTAATGTACCTGCTCACTGGATGTAATGGATTAAAGCTAGGACATTTACTGCTTTATTCCCCTCATTCTTGTATAATGTATATCCCCTCCCCAAAGCATTGTGATAGCGTAGATTTAAATTCCTGCACTTTAATATTCTGCAATATATATTAACTGCTAGTAATTAGGCGTGTATTATAAGACTAATAATCAAACGTTAGCAAACCTAACAAAAAGGCAAAAATAACTGAATTGAATCAATTGCACACATGCACCTCTAGAGTACTCCACTTTGGTTGCCTTTAAAAATAAAACTGTCATGAGGCAGGAATGCTTTAGCAAAGACTCGTAAATTAAAAAGATCATAGTACCTTGATGACCCTACAATTGCCTTATCAGTAAATGATCTAGTCCCTAAACAAAATTGCTAAAGCCTCTCCACAAATTTCCTTTGTGACTGTAACGTCCCTTTCGAATCTCCCTCATACATCCAACGACAGGGCTACCTACTCACTAATAATAGGATAGCAATGTATAAAGGATAGGAGGAAAAGAACTACCATTTTGAGTATAAAAGTAGATAGATGTTAGAAGTTTGCTCAAAAAACATTTTTGCACTTACACAAAAAAACTACCTTTCAAAAACATTTTCAAGACACTTTGTATACTTTCTCCACATTCCCGAGAAACATTACAAAGTCTTCCATACCAAGGCATTTTCAAAACAAACTTTCAAAAAACACAAAGCACAAAGGTATTTTAAAAATGAGAAAACCTCTAAGAGCCCGTAGATAACTACAGATGGAAAGGGTGCTAACACCTTTCCTTTCCATAATCTATCCCCTTACTCAAAAATCTCGAAAAAGGTCTTTTTCTGTTCTTCTCACCATTTCCTTAATTTGGATAAAATAAAATTCGATGGAGACTCTTGCTTACCACAACATTTGCGAACACAAAATGCAAAACCAGTATTAATAGTCGGTTCTGCCACCGTATCACAGAACTGGCGACTCTGATGGGGAAAAAGAAAATAAGTGGGGTTACCTTAGAGCTTAGTTCATCTTTAAAATTGCTTTCATTTGTGTATTTTTATGCTTTACTTTTGAGGGCTTGTTTGGGTTGTTATTATAGATCCTACACCTGGATCTGGGGCACCTTATTAGGTAAGTAGCAATAAATCATGGAAGCTGTACGGCATAGACCGATATTGTGATCGGTGGGAATAGAACTGACTGTTTTAAGCTGGTTTTGCGAAATGTCGGGGAAGCAAAAGTCACCATCGTCTTTTATTTTCTCCAACAAGGAAAGGACAAAAGCACAGCAAAATTCCTTATGAGATATGTTTCCCGGTTCGGGAGGTAGATTTATAGAAATGGAAGGTATTAGCACCCTTTCTATCCGTGGTTATCCACGGGCTCTTAGGTACTTGCTCTTATGTTTTCAAAATGTTTGCTTTTTAAAATATGTGTGGGTTTTTGAAAAAAAGTTCCGTTTGAAAAATTTCTAAGTAACTCTTGTATCTGTCCTCAAGAGTGTGTGAAAAATTTGTTTGAAAACTTTTTGAAAGTGTGGGTGCGAAAAGTTGTTTTTGTTTGTTTGAAAGAGCAAGTACTTAAGAGAAGTCTACCTACCCTAAGGAATTAGGCTG
The DNA here is from genome assembly GCA_948472305.1 of Vicia faba. Taxonomy (NCBI): domain Eukaryota; kingdom Viridiplantae; phylum Streptophyta; class Magnoliopsida; order Fabales; family Fabaceae; genus Vicia; species Vicia faba. The sequence goes on along the minus strand of OX451738.1, from coordinate 1,120,640,170 downwards.
TGTAAGAGTCCTTTAGATAGTGCTATCCCACTATTAGTGAGTAGGTAGCACCATCGTTGGAGGTGTTCGGGTCAATTCGATTTTAGGGACAGTGTGGTCACCGAAGCAACAGTTAGGACACCTTAGAAGCTACCCTTATGTCCTTGATCCTTTTTTAATCTGAGGCAACCGTTTTGAGGCAACTGTTTCGAGGCAACTATTTCGAGGCAACTGGATCGTGGACATAAGGACCGCTAAGACGTCCTATACTTGACGACCACGTTTTGAAGGCAACGAGTGAGGCGTACCCTAGAAGTGGTGTGTGTATTGTGTGTTGTTTTCATGTTATGTTTGTCTTTGTAATTAGTGAGCTACGAGTTGTTTTTATTTACATACATTCTTTCATGAAAGTTTAGCAGTTAAGGGGTGCAGAAAGTAAGTTGCGGAAAAATAAATCCTACGCTATTACAAGGCGCGGGTCTATACATCGCCAAAAATTACAAAGACCCGTTTTTTGGTAAATAAGTACGAAAATTAAATAAAGCGATAAACCTATTTAACTATTACATTCTTGAAGGAAATTACATAATAATCAAAATAAAGTAAATGTGCGCGAATAAATTAATCGGGAATGTCTAAGGGTGTTGACCCTTTTTTAGAAAAGAAATTGATTTTTTTGTGTGGCTTTTTTGTGATTAAATGAAATTAATAACTAATAATTAAACTAATTAATTAATTTATTTAAAGAAAATATTTTTTGTTTTTTATGTTTTTTATGGAATAAAATAAAAATAAAAAGAAACAAAGTTAAAGGTTAACCTAAATCTAAGTTATTTTAGTTATTTAAAAAAAGAGTTAAAATAGCCTAATTAAAAGACTAATTCAATTATTGTTTATTTACCAAATTAAATAATTATAATAATAATGTTAATTCTATTTTTTGTTTTTTATGAAAATGTGTTAATTAGTTAATTTTTTAATAATAATAAAATAAAAAAGGTTAGAAATTAAAATAATAGAAAAAACAAAACAAAAATGAAAAAAAAGAAGTAAAACCAAGGGGGGGTGTGGGCTGAAATGGAGGTTTAATGCTGAAATCTTTGCCCATTGAAGCAAGCTCGTTTGACTTTCTTGGATCGCCTACAGCATGCTTGACTCCAGACCATGGTGTTCCTTGCTTTTTGTTCTTTGGATCTGCCTTGATGACACCTGGCTTGTTGGATCTATGAGGTTTATGATGAGTCTTCCTTGGAGTGCTGCACAGGAAAGCCATTGAAAAAATAATATGGGAATTATAAGGGGACCTGGGAATCGAACCCAGGTCCAAGAGATTGCATGACACGTTCCCAGCCACTGAAGCAGTTTGTTGCGTTTGTTAGTAATATAGAAAACAAATATTATAGAAAACAAAAGCCAGTTATGCTGAAAATAAGAAAACGCGCGCGTGGATTTGGATGTACCAACGCCTTGCTGCCACGTAGTCATCTTCAAGCTTTTCTGCAAATATGAAAAACACATAGCGGGGGTTTTAAACCCCCACAAAATACATGCATTTCAATAATAGCGAATAGACGCTCGTAAAGCATAAATTAGGCGCGAGGTGTCCATCAAAACCGTCTAGTTCAGCTGATTTCAACCATGCTTGTTTGGGGTTCCAATTTTACAGTATGGTGAAACCCCCAATCTGAAGCTCTGAAAAACCTAGGAATTGTCAATGGTGATCTTTGATTTAAAGCATTATTCTCAAATTAAAACATATGGAAAGCTTGGTAATAACGTCAGCAGTGTATAAACATGATCAAAATGAATTAAAGAGGTGAAAAAATGGAGTTTCGATTTTCAAAGTTTGGACAAACCGTGTGACTTGTGTGCTCTGATTCTGATGGTGTTAGGGCTTGTTTGTGCTTGCAAATCGTCCCTGCGTTTACCGTGGAAATTGGTAAACAACCGCTGATCTTCCAAAAGGTTACTTATTTGGTGACTCGCAGGATCGATCAGATTGATCCTAAGACATGGTTGATTTTTGGGGTTTTGACTAAGTTTAATGATGGTTAATGACAAGAAAATAAAGATACTTTATGTAAATTGCATGAAGAAGAAAATTTGGTAGAATAAAAGAAAGCTTTGAATAAAGGCTTCGACTGGGAAAAGTAAATGAAAGGCAATAAAGTTATGGAAAATAAATGACTTTGATTAAGTTAAATGGTGTTTCACACATACATTCTCAACAATTCTTTCGCTCACACTGGGTACTTGAATCTATATGAGTGACTTGTATATAATTGTGAACACACGCGAAAAACTACGTGAACAACTAATATTTATACTAAACACATCTCAAGTGACCGTCGGGCAGTTACGCTGCTTCGAGATGACTCCACTTGGCACGCTCACAGCATTCGACGCTCCAGATCTTGGCACGTTGCACTTGGTAACCGCTGGGAACTGTTTTCCCTCCAAACATTTGAATCTCAAACTGTTCCACTCTGAGCATCGAATACCTCTGTCGAGAAGCACCTTCGACGTCGAAGGCAACAGGATTCTTACTTAGAAGAAATTCTCTAAGTACCTTGCCATCTTCTGATGAGCATTTCGACAGAATCAGCTGATCGAAACCGTCCCTCATGATTAATGGTTTATATTAATAAAAACAAGAGTGTCGAGTTTAGGAGCCAACAAATTGCCCCCCAAGAATGCCTTATTTCGACGCTGAAAAGAAAAAGGCATTCTTTGAGATTCCACTCGACACCTGTCCTTCATTCTTAGCCACATATTAACCTGTACGCTTTTTGTCTTCTACCAACCAACTGACAATCCCAAGAAAAAGCCATCATTCCATCTGTACCTAAGACGTCACCTCAGTAAGGCTTTTAGCGTGCCCAATGTCTTTTCACAGATTGTTATCATGACAATTTCCCAAAAACGAGGGCGCACGCTGCACCGTTTCGTTTCTGCAGAACGGCTATGTCAGCGAAGGAGCGCCACGTGTCCCACTATCTTCTGCAACATTAAATGGCCTCGAATTTTGTGATTTCCCAACCACTATAAATAGCGCTAAGTACCCATTGTGGGACTTTTTCACGCCATTCTGCATTCAAACCTTATTGTTAAACAAAACTTCTGCAAACTTGCAAACACTTTGTTCTTCACTCACCTTCAACCTTAACTCAAAAATGGCTTCAGGTTCCTCTAACGCTCCTAGTTCCAACATTCCTTCTAGAAATGCTAAACCAAAAATCTTCTCAACTGTTCCAACAGTTACCTCTACAGGCCTGCGAAGGGTTCCTGAACCCCTGGAAACTGCTGAGCGTGAAGCTTATTCACATCAACTAATGATTCCGGTTGGATACTCCAACCAGATTTTCGCCATGTCTGGCCCGTTATCCCCATGCATTGATGAATCCACGAAGATCAAGAACTTCTTCCCAGTGCTTGAGGCGCTCAAACCTGTTGGGTGCTCTAAAAAAGCTGCAGATGACAACGAAGATCCTGCTAAGGAAAAAATAGATCTTCGTTTCTTCAATAGAGGCGTTAGGGCTTTCAGGTCTAGCCCTAGTCTTACACCAGACTACAGCGCTTGGCTAGAGAAGATGGAAAAAAGCCAGGCTTCGATCTGGAAGAACCTGGGGATATACGACCTAGTCATGCTGTCGAAGACGTGTCTCAACTACTCCCCTGAGATGCTGATAGCCTCCTTGCTTTTCTGGGATTATATTCATTTCACTTTCCACCTTCCTTGTGGAATGCTAACACCCACGCTTTTCGACGTGGCTGCCATCACCGGCCTTCGACAAACTGGGGATTATTTCGACCCAGAGGAAATGTCGGAGGACCAAATTGCGTTCTCAGCTACGAAACCCACCTATACCACCTATATCAACCATTACCATGATAGGTCGACAACCAATGTGACGGATGTGGAGCACATTGCGTTTCTAGCCCTTTGGCTGTCACGCTTTGTGTTCTGTACAAAGTCTTTACAGGTGACAACGAAAATGTTCACCCTTGCTACCCAGCTTCACCATGGCCAAAATATTTGTTTGGCAGAATTAATCCTGGCGAATATGTACGAGTCGATCAGCAGTGGAGCGACTCTGTTAAAGGTCATCGAAAATAGAGCCAGTCTGTTGCTTGCAGGACCCTTTTGGCTACTTCAACTATGGCTAAATGCCACTTTCGAGTCTTTCTTACCTCATAAAACTCAGATAAATGAGCAATCTCCTGAGATAGAAAAAAGGCGTATCGAAGGCACCAAATTAGCTCTACTGACCCCGATTGAAGATGGGCTGGAACTTCAACAGACTTTTGCAAACTTCGTCTTGATGTTTGCAAGAAGAAAAGAATTCACTTCGACCATGGCTCCTTTCACTCGTCGAAAGGTTGGTCCAGAATGGTTCATCAGGCCCCATCCCAAGTCGTCAGGTGACCCTCATGTCGAAGAACACACAATAATGTGGGAAGCATTTCTCACACCCAGAATAATTCCCCTGCGCTTTAAGAGTTCCAAGAATCACCTGAGCTTAATCCTTATCAGCCAAACTTGGTCTCTCGACAGTTTGGTATCATTCAATCACTCCCTTCTCCCATTTTTCCTAGGGAGAAATCAATGTTATATTTTTGCAATGACTATACTGAGGATGCTGCCACCAAGCATATTGGCAGGTATGCTGGTCGAACAGTACTTTCACTGTTCGACTATCAACTTAACTTCCTCTGTTCACCATCTTTCGAAGATTGGTGGAAGAGTTATTATGCTGAAGAGTTCTTCGACGAAAAATATTTTGTGGACGAACTTTAGAAGTCCTTCGTTCTAGTCCTTGACAAAATAAAGAAATGTACGTTCACTCTCCAAATTACTTTTATCTTTCTATTTCGACTTGTAACTTGTTAATTATAACTTGTGAACGCATCTTCTTTAAGTTGTTCGAAAGCCTGCAGCAAAGAAAGCCGCAGAAGGCCATCAGGGAGGAGGTCCATTGACAAAACCTTCAGCACCGACGAAAACTATAGAAAGCCAACAGGGGGGAGGTCCTTCGATAAAACCTTCAGCACCGGTAACCAAATGTTTATTACTTCCCTCTGGTTTTAACATCCTATTTTTCGATGTAGCGTTCTAAATCGAACTCCAATTGGTTTTCAGGCACCTTCACCCAAGAAACGACCTGCACTAACGGTCGAATCTGGGAGTGACGACGAGGACGAATCTCCTCCCGCTCCTCTTAAACGGAGAAAACTGAAGAATGATGCTCCTTCTCCTGAGTCTCGACCCATGATCAGAATAAAGGTTGCAGGGAGAAGACCCAGGCCACCTCCAGTGATTATCGAAGAGCCAACGAAGGAGGAGCTAAATGTTTTGCTCAATAAACCCGTCGAAAGTGATAATTCCAGCCCTGGGGCGGAAATTCCTCTACAGGTAGTTTCTCTGACCATTTTTAACTCAGGTGTCGATGCTCACGTTCGATTGTGTCTCTTTCTAAACCAGAAGATTCTTCCTCTTCTATTTTCAGGAGACCACCGAAAGTTCAGCACCAAAGACTTTAGAGACACTAGACTCTGCTGAACACAGTAGGATACAAGAGCAGGAATTGGCGAACGATGAAGCCAATGCCGAAGCAGAGGAACAACAACCAAAAGAAAATCAAGTGATCGATCTGTCAGAGGAACAACATGACGAAGGGGATCATGTTGATGCTGACACTGCTGAACTTCAGTTCGAAGAGAGTCATGTCGATGCAAACGCTACTCAACAACTTCAACCCCAAGACAACGCTGCTGTAAGGGTTACCACCTCGACAAAGCCTAAGTCCAAATAAGACTTAGCACTCTTGAAGCAAACTGATCAGATTGGCTACCTGAATGCCATTATCGAGAGTAGGGGAAGTTCATCTGACCTTAGTCATGATGCTTCTACTCAATCGGGGAAGTCCACTTCAACTTCTCCTCTCGATGAGGCTTTGATGAAGGTCAAGGCTCAGTTCTTCAAGAAAGATCTGATGAAGGCTTTAGAGGGGGACCCTACTGCTCCGTCGTGTTTGGGAGCTGTTTTGAATGCAGTCGACTTGCTTGCTGTGACTCCAGAGGTTTCGAGCTTTATCTTGGAGTTATACTCCATTATTGATCAAGTCCCAGCAGACTATCGACGTCAGAGGGGCTTCAACAGCCAGCTCGAAGCGTTACATGGCAAAAGTTCTTCTGCCTGGACTGAGGTAGCTGAGACGACTTCTCGAATTGCAGAGTTGTCGAAGCAGAAAGCATCCAAGCAAGAAGAAATTGACGCCATAGATCGAGACAATGCCTCCATAAAAGCGCAAATCGAAGAGCTGGAGGCCAAGATAAACGCTAATACCAAACGCAAGGAGGAGCTTCTCTCGACTGTTTCAGACACAGAGAGCCAAGCTGAAGTTACACGAGCCCTAGAGTTTGCTGAGAAAGCCCAAGCCTCCGATGACCAAATTGCCAAGCTTTCCCAGGCGAATGCCTTGTGCAACAAAAGACTGGAGTTGCAGCAGGCCAAGTTCCTTCGACTTAGAGATTCTATCCCCTTCTAATTTACTCAGCCATTTATTAACCATGTATTGTAACATTTATTTGACAATGTAACCATTTTGGCTAATTCTTATAAAATTTTCCATTTTGGCTATTTATGGTTAATTTGATCATTACTTGCTATTTATTTTGATCTCTTGGAGCATAGGTTTATACTTTTTCAAATATTTGCCGTTTACTCTCAAGAGTCTTTTATCTTCACCTAACTCTTCGACTTCATAAGCTACACCAGAAAAAGTTTGGATAATTCTGAATGGTCCTTCCCATTTGGGTGACCATTTTCCCATGCTTCGATCCCTTCGATCCATGGGGTGAATCACCTTCCAAACTAATTCTCCAGGCGAGAATGCCTTAGGTTTCACTTTTTTATTGTAAGAGTCTTCCACTCTTTTCTTCTGAATCCTTAGTAGGTCGAGAGCGCGCAGCCTTTCTTCGTCTAAATCTACTAGTTCGTCTAACATCATATGAAGGGGTGAAAAACACAAGAAGGGGGGGTTGAATTGTAAGACTGAAATCTTAAAGCAATTGACAAGATATTTTTATCCTGGTTCGTTTGATCTCAAACTACTCCAGTCCACCCGTCAAGGTGATTTCGCCTCTCTCCAACGAGGTCTTAATTCACTATATTCAACTGAATATTACAGACTGCTTTAACAACTGCTAAAGCCTTCTTGATTCAAACCACAATCCGGTTTGTCAAGGCAACACTTTCTTACAAAGGTATAAAACAAATGTGTGTGAATGTTTTCTACAAAACTTTATCACAACTGTGATGTATACACAAATTAAGCTTAGAAACTTAGATTGCTAAACACTAATGGAGTATCAGAGTTTGTTGGTTTAGCAAAACTGGTAGATGAAGATTATGGTTCAGCTTTGTGCGTGTAGAGATTTGGAGAGCATTAGCCATTATAATCTTCGAAGCCTTGTTTATATAGCACTTGAGAAGATGAACGTTGAATGCAAATATTCTTGATTCAATGCTAATAACAAGCTTTCCTTTTTGAGCAGATCTTGTCTAGAATGATGCCGTTGGAATTAATTAGCGTTCAATGCACAGTACCGTTGCTTCTTCAATGCACGTTCTAGCTTGGCTCATTCTGATTCTGCTTCGCTGCTGATGAACTATTGTTTTTGTATCAGAGTGTTTACGCGCAGTTCTGTTCATCAAGCTTCAGCATGTACGTGAGTTGATCATCTGATCTTGATGTTCTGATTCAGCAACTTCTGATGCTGGTGTATGAAATCAAATTCTGATGCTGAAGAAGTGATCTTGCTTATTTTAATCAGCGTATCTGCAAGTCAGAGCATAGTAATTTTAGGCAGCATATAGTTCAAACATGAAACATATAAATGCTATATCTTTTCACTTTGTTATCATCAAAACTTAAATATAGGGTACTAGATTCAAACATTGTTCTAACAATCTCCCCCTTTTTGATGATGACAAAAACTAGATATTTTAAATAAAAAATAACGTGAAAAGGTATCTAGGAGATGTTTCAGAGTTAAGAAGTAAGGAGAAATCAGAGTTAAGAGATACTCCCCCTGAGTTTGTTACTTCCCTTTGATATACGTGTTCTTCAGGATCAGATCTTTTTCTATCTTTGAACATCAGATTATAGGTCTTTGACTTATCAGAGAGCAGAGCTTCAGAGCTTTTCCTGTCAGAGCTTTGCTTCGGATCAGAGTGTTAGGTCGATCAGAACTTCATATTTGATCAGAGCAACATGAGCTTCTACATTTTGATCAGAGCTTCTAGCTTCTAGTCTTCATAGTGTTCAGGGGCTTCCTTGTGCCTGTAGACTTAAAAACAAAACAGAAAAACATTTCAAGTAATAGAGTTAGAATGTTTGAGAATTTCTGTCTAGTTAGCCGTTATTGATTTTAAATATCATTCTTGTTCTCCCCCTTTTTGTCAGCAATCAAAAAGTGTTGGTGATGTGCTAAAACAAGTTAGATCAGAAAAACAAATTATATTAAAATAGTTCATAATCAGAGCAAAAGAACATTACAAAACATAGTCAAAACAGTACATCAGAAAATGAAGAAAACATAGAGAATGTCATGCATGAAAAAAAATTTTAAGGTTGTGGGGGCATGCGTGAGAACAGGCTTTCCAGCATTGCTTGAATCTTTTCAGAAGTTTCATTCTGCTTCTGAACCATGTTGACAACAGTGTCAATCTTGCTGTCCTGTACATCCATTCTTGCTTTCATTTTCTGATCATTCTCTTCCATCCGCTGTTGTAGACGCAAGTCATTCAGCCTTAATTCTTCCAGAGCCTGCCTGTCCAAGGCAGCTTGAGAAGGGTCAGAAGGAGGAAGCTTCTCAGAACTTTCAGCTACATCTTCTGCTGGATTTTCTTCAGCCTGAATGGTCTTGTCTTCTTCTGATGGTTGCACCTGTGCAGCTTGCTCTTTCTCAGACCAAGATTCACTGTCCAGAGGGAGCACAACTTCTTGAGGCAGCTGACTTTCAACTTCCTTCAGCAGCTTGCTAAAGTTCTGTTGAGCCTGCTCGTAGTTGACGTCCTGCAGCTTGAGGGCTTCAGCACGTACCCATAGTCTGAACTGTGACCAGAGTTGATCAGAAGCAGCTGGGTCGATCATCCCCGGACAGACTTGCTTCAAAGAAGCAATCCATTGCAGCATACCTGTTTCAAAATTCAAAATACCAGAGCCAACATCTGGTTGCTTTGGTTTGGGTATGGCAATTTTGTGTCTTAGATCAGCAAGACGTTCAAGACTTATTAAGTCAATGAAAGTTCTGCTGGGGTTTTCAGCGGTTTTCTGAGAGGTTGTTTGTTTTGGAGGAGGGTTATCAGAATCAAAGTCAGATATTTCTATTGGAGTGGTTGGAGTTTTTTGAGGTGTTGATTCCTCTGAAGATGGCAACTGGGGCCTGACAATAGTGGTTCCACATGGCAACTAGATTGCCAGCAGTGAAGGTTGAGGTGAGTGAGGGTCAGAATGATGAGGAGAAGGGGTTTCATAGCGGTGAAACTCTGTTTGTGGTGAAGGTGGATTATTTTCTGGTTGAGGAGGTGGAATCTCTGATTGCTCAGGGATCAGAGGTTCTTTTGTGAGTGGTTGTTGTGATTGTGGTTCTGGTTCTGGTTGTTGTTGTATTTCTGGTTCAGGTTGTTGTTCTGGTTGTGGAGGAGGAATATTTGGTGGTTCAGAATTTGGTTGAGCAGAAGCATGTTCACGCTCAATATCAGCTAGCACTCTATCAAGTGCTGGTGTTGTTGAAACAGTTGGTTGTTTGGGAATCTTTGTTCTGGGTCTTCTGAGTAGTAAGGCCTCAGAAGGGTCTTCTGGTATGGTTTCATCAATAGTAGGGATTGGAATGGATATTCTGTGAGAGGTTTTAGAAGGGGCAGCAGATGTTGGAATAGTAGATGAAATTGAAATAGGGGCAGCAGATGAAATACCTCTTTTCTTTGGAGTCTGATGAGATGATCCTTCTGTTGGCGCTTTCCTCTTCTTTGTCTTCTTCTGAGTCACTTCTGGTTGGACTTGACTCAGATCTTTGATCTTCAGCTTTGAAACTGTATCTTCTTCCTTGTATGAATCTGGATACTTGAGAAACATATCAGGTTTGGATTCCATTTCAGAAAATTTTGGGAAATCACTCAGAGGCACTCTTCTGCTGGAGATGTCAGCAGTTGAAGTAGCTCTGGGTTCCTTCCTAATATTTTCTATCAGCTTCATCTTTTTCAGGTTCTTAGCGTTCAGCGGTTTTCCAACAGTTGGTTCAAGGGTGCTCAGCACTTGAGCTTCGCTCAGATACTCTATCAGCTTATTCTCTGTCAGAATATCTGATATGAGCCTTCCAAACGGTATCCAGTCCCTTTTGGTCCTTTCTTCTTCTCTTGTTTCTTTCACACTGGTCTTGAGATGGTTGAACAGAAAGTGTGCCAGATTGATCTTCACCCTCTGATCAATAAAGTAGATCAGAAATTGCTGATCCACGTTTATATAATCAAGAGAACTTGTTGGCTTCCTGTGATTGAAGCATCCAAGAACAATCTTGGCCCATACTCTGCAGTGATCCTTCAGATCCTTAATTTTGCTGCTGGGAAATCCAAGAGTGAAAATGCTGTTGGCTACCACACCTATATCAGGGCATCTATCAGCCATGTCCACACAACGGACTCCACCACCACTTTGACCGATTAACCTAGCAATGAGGTCTTCAGAAATTACTATCTTCTTTCCCATGACAGAAGAGATGACTAGATGTTTATGAATCTTGGCGTGAATCCAAAATTCCTTGACAAGTTCTGGGAATGTTGGTCCAACCAACCTATCGAAATACCTCTCCCACTTTTGAGCCCTAATTTCTTCAGTTAGGTCAAATCCATTTTCCTTCAAACTTTCAAAGTCGATGATTAACTCAGAGAGAACCTCAAGATTCTTTACCGGTGTGAGAAGAGTTCTGAGGGGCACCTGATATTGTTCAGAGGTTTCTTTCTTCTGAATGCCTGCAGAAATGCTGGAGGATGCCATTGTTCTCACACAACAAAGCTTTGAGAATGATTTGAGAGAAAAAGGTTTGAAGGAGATAAACTCAGAAATATGCAGAGAATACTTGAATGATTATGAGAAAGCGTAAAGAATAAGAGTGAAGGATTAGTGTGCTTAAATAGAGTTTTCAAAAATTATTTTGAAAAATTAAACGTTTTTAAGAGAGAAAAAAAAATAATGATTGCCATTAACAAGCGTGATTACTTTTCATTAAATGCTTGCTGATTTTGGGGGATTTGAGAAAGATACTTAAAAACGGTTACCAGACATGTGTCTCAATGCACCCAATCAGCGCTTTGCCTTCTCAGAAGCGTGCACGCGTTCTGCTTCAGGGATTTGCTGATGATTGGATGACACTTGTTTGATGTAGTGATCAGCACGTCTGTATTTGAGATTAGACTCTCAGATCTTTAGACTTGCATCTGATACAATCTGCATGTTCTATCTTTCTGAAAGAAGATTGATCAGAGGTTCACAGTAATATAATTACATTCTGAAGATAAATACATGGAATTAAAACCTTTTCATTCTGGGCATACTTTCATGCTGAGATGTTTCAGAATGAAATTAAACCTATCTTCTGAAAGGGGTTTAGTAAAGATATCAGCCCATTGATGGTCTGTATCTATAAATTTCAAGTTTAAAATACCTTTCTGAATATAGTCCCTAATGAAATGATGTTTTATTTCTATATGCTTAGCTCTAGAATGTAAAATAGGATTCTTACTTAAGCAAATAGCAGAAGTATTATCACAAAGAATAGGAATGTTACTCTCAAAAATCTGGAAGTCTTCAAGCTGACTTTTCATCCAGAGCATTTGTGTGCTACATCCTGCTGCTGCTATGTACTCAGCTTCTGCTGTTGACAAAGCAATTGTTGATTGCCTTTTGCTGGACCACGAGATCAGATTTTCTCCCAGAAACTGGCAGCTTCCAGAAGTACTTTTACGTTCCACTCTGTCTCCAGCAAAATCAGCATCACAGTAGCCTACTAAGCTGTAATCACTAGATTTTCTATAAAACAAACCCAGATTAGTAGTACCTTTCAGATACTTGAAAATTCGCTTAACAGCTGTTAAGTGAGATTCTCTAGGATCTGATTGGAATCTAGCACAAATACATACGCTGAATAAGATATCAGGTCTTGAAGCTGTCAGATAAAGGAGAGAACCAATCATACCTCTGTAGACCTTCTGTTCTACACTTTTGCTTACCTCTTCTCTTTCCAGAATGCACGTGGGATGCATTGGAATATTTGATGGCTTACATTCTGAGAGGTCAAATTTCTTCAGAAGATCTCTGATGTATTTGCTCTGATGAATGTAAGTTCCCTCTGGAGTTTGATTGATCTGAATTCCTAGAAAGAATTTCAGTTCCCCCATGAGGCTCATCTCAAATTCTGCCTGCATACACTTAGCAAATTTTCTTCCAAGAGAAGGATTAGTAGAACCAAAAATAATATCATCAACATAAATTTGACAGACTAAAATGTCACTCTTAACTGTTTTACAGAATAGAGTAGTGTCCACTTTCCCTCTGGTGAATTCATTTTCAAGCAGAAAGTTACTTAGCCTTTCATACCAAGCTCTGGGAGCTTGTTTCAGACCATACAGTGACTTTTTCAGTTTGAAAACATGTTCTGGATGTTTTGTATTTTCAAAACCTGGGGGTTGGTGAACATAAACTTCTTCTTCTATATAACCATTTAAGAATGCACTTTTGACATCCATCTGATACAGAGTGATGCCTCTATTAACAGCAAATGAAATTAAAAGTCTGATAGATTCTAACCTGGCGACTGGGGCAAAGGTTTCTGTATAGTCTATCCCCTCTTGCTGACTATAACCTTGTGCAACCAGTCGTGCCTTGTTTCTGATGACTTCACCTTGTTCGTTTAGCTTGTTTCTGAACACCCATCTTGTTCCAATGACGTTGAATCCTTTTGGTCTGGGAACGAGATCCCATACGTCGTTTCTGGTGAATTGATTCAGCTCTTCTTGCATTGCCAGAATCCAGTCATTGTCCAGAAGTGCTTCATCAATAGAAGAAGGTTCAATCAGAGACACAAGTCCCATAAGAGTTTCTTCAGAGTTTCTGAAGCTTGCTCTTGTTCTGATTGGATCTTCCTTTCTTCCTAGGATAGTTTCTTCTGGGTGATCCAAACTACTTCTGGGTAATCTCTTCTGAGGTTGATCAGCAGCAGTTGTAGGATTTCTAGCATTGCTCCTTTCAGACGTTGAAGGAATGTCTGTGTTGAGAGCTTCTGATGACTTGTCTTCAGAACCTGCAAATTCAATTTCTATACCTGCAAGATTTTCATTCTGCTTTGACTTTTCAGAGTCAAGCTTGTCATCAAAACGAACACTGATTGATTCTTCCACAATCTGTGTTTCTGTATTGTATACTCTGTACCCTCTTGAGCGTTCAGAGTATCCTAACATAATACACTTCTGTGCCTTAGAATCAAACTTGTTCAAATAATTCTTTGTATTTAACATAAAGCAAGTACATCCAAATGGATGAAAATACGAAATGTTGGGCTTTCTGTTCTTCCACAATTCATATGGAGTCTTTTCCAGAATATGTCTTATTGAGATTCTATTCTGAATGTAGCACGCTGTGTTTATTGCCTCTGCCCAGAAAGTCTTAGCAACGTTTGTCTCATTGATCATGGTTCTGGCCATTTCTTGCAATGTTCTGTTCTTTCGTTCTACAACTCCATTTTGTTGGGGAGTTCTAGGACAAGAGAAATCATGCAGAATGCCTTTGTCATTAAAGAATGACTCAAAATCTTTATTTTCAAATTCTCCACCATGATCACTTCTGACTTTAACGATTCTAAGATCTTTTTCATTCTGAACTTGGTTACAGAAGGTAACAAACACAGAGTGTGACTCGTCCTTGTGTCTTAAGAACTTTACCCATGTCCATCTGCTATAGTCATCTACGATTACTAACCCATACTTCTTGCCACTGACTGAAGCAGTTTTAACTGGTCCAAATAAGTCAATGTGCAGAAGTTCTAATGGCTTAGAGGTAGAAACAACATTTTTGGATTTAAAAGAAGGTTTTGCAAATTTGCCTTTCTGACATGCTTCACACAGAGCATCTGAATTGAACTTCAAATTTGGAAGTCCTCTGACCAGATTGAGTTTGTTAATCTGAGATATTCTTCTCATACTAACATGCCCCAATCTTCTGTGCCAGATCCACTGCTCGTTGTTAACAGACAGAAGACATTTTACGTTCTGACTCTTTAGTTCAGAAAGTTTGATTTTGTAAATGTTGTTTTTCCTCTTTCCATTAAACAGGATAGTCCCATCTTTCTGACTAACAGCTTTACATGATTTTTGATTAAAGATTATATCATAACCGTTATCACTTAATTGACTTATGGATAACAGATTATGCATCAATCCATCTACAAGCAGAACATTATTAATAGAGGGAAGATTTCTGTTACCTACAGTTCCAGAGCCAATTATCTTTCCCCTCTGATTGCCTCCAAAGCCAACGTGGCCTCCAGGCTTAAGTTCCAGGCTTTGGAACATATGCCTTCTTCCCGTCATGTGTCGTGAGCAGCCAGAGTCCAGGTACCATGACTGGTGTTTCTGACTTGCTGCTAAAGATATCTGCAACATGTATTATTTTATCCTTAGGTACCCAGATCTTCTTGGGTCCTGATTTGTTAGTTTTACCAAAACTCTGGTTGAACTTTGGTTTCACAGAGTGCTTACTACTAGTATATTTGATGTCATGTGTGTGACCATACACAAAGTGTGAATTTAGAGGAGTGTGTTTAATGGTTAAATCCATGTCATTCTTAGGTGTAGGAACCTTACCTTGGTATCCTATTCCTTTCCTGCCGTTTCTGCTAACTCCATAGATCATTGAAGCCATTCTGCTTCTATCTATGCTTTTAGCAAGGAACTTCTGGAAACTATGATCATACTCCTTGATGATCTCATCAGCGTTGCTGGGAGTTTCAGAAATTGGTTCCTTCTGAGAGTTTTGTAAAGAGTTTTCTAATTTTAAAATTTTATCTCTCAGCTCAGAGTTTTCCAATTTGAGACTCTCAGACTTATTAGAGTCAGATTCAAGATTCCTTTTCAGGTCTCTGAATTTAGCTCTAATCTGCTGATAACGTTCCAGAATTTCATTGAGGCTTTCAGCAAGTTCAGCCTTTGTAAAATTAACAGCGAAGTTAGGGAATACCTCTTCTGTGTCTGATTCTGAGTCTGATTCAGAAGCTTCACTATCATCTGGAATGTTAGCCATGAGCGTTATGTTTGCCCTTTCATCATCTGATTCTGAGTCAGCTTCAGACGAGTCAGAGTCATCCCATGTGGCCATGAGACTTTTCTTCTTCTCTCTTCCAAACTTCTTTTTGGGCTTTTCCCTCTGAAGCTTTGGGCAGTCACTCTTGTAGTGTCCTTGCTCATTGCACTCGTAGCAGATGATGTCTTTTGTGTTTGGCTTCTTGCTACTGGAAGGGCCTTCAGATCTTCTGTATCCAGAGGAAGAATCTGTCCTTCTGTATCTGGAAGAAGACTCGTTCTGATCAGATCTTCTGGGATTCCTGAACTTCCTTTGTCTTTGCTTCCACAGTTGATTTACTCTTCTGGAGAGAAGGGAAAGTTCGTCTTCTTCTGATGAGGATCCATCAGATGTTTCTTCAACTGCCTGCAAAACTTTAGATTCAGATTTTCTGTTAGATTTTAAAGCTAAAGGCTTACCTTGCTTCTGAGGCTCATCAGCTTCTAGCTCTATCTCATGACTTCTGAGGGAGCTTATAAGTTCCTCCAGAGTGATTTTGTTGAGATCTTTCGCTAGCTTCAGAGCAGTAACCATAGGCCTCCACTGCTTGGGTAAACTTCTGATTATCTTCTTGACATGGTCAGCAGTAGAGTATCCTTTGTCCAGAACTTTGAGACCAGCTACCAGAATCTGGAATCTAGAGAACATAGCTTCAATGGATTCAGATTTTTCCATTTTGAACGCCTCATACTTCTGAATGAGCGCCAGAGCTTTTGTTTCTTTGACTTGAACGTTGCCCTCATGCGTCATTCTGAGAGAATCAAAGATGTTCTTAGCTGTGTCTCTGTTGGAGATCTTTTCATACTCAGTATAGGAGATGGCACTGAGGAGGATGGTTCTGGCCTTATGGTGATTCTTGAAATCACGCTTTTGTTGATCAGTCATTGATTTTCTATCAATCTTCTGACCAGTTGCATTCACAGGGTGCGTGTATCCATCTGTCACCATATCCCACAGATCAGCATCATGTGCTAGAAAGAAGCTTTCAATTCTGTCTTTCCAGTAATCAAAGTTTTCTCCATCAAAAACTGGAGGTTTGCCGCTGAATCTGTCTCTGTCCTCATTGTTGTCATTGCTGAAATGAGAGTTGTTTCCTGCCATTGTGTTTTTCTGACGCTGGATCTTGTACTGACACGGTTAAGTGTTTTAGCTCAGAACCAGGCGCTCTGATGCCAATTGAAGGGGTGAAAAACACAAGAAGGGGGGGTTGAATTGTAAGACTGAAATCTTAAAGCAATTGACAAGATATTTTTATCCTGGTTCGTTTGATCTCAAACTACTCCAGTCCACCCGTCAAGGTGATTTCGCCTCTCTCCAACGAGGTCTTAATTCACTATATTCAACTGAATATTACAGACTGCTTTAACAACTGCTAAAGCCTTCTTGATTCAAACCACAATCCGGTTTGTCAAGGCAACACTTTCTTACAAAGGTATAAAACAAATGTGTGTGAATGTTTTCTACAAAACTTTATCACAACTGTGATGTATACACAAATTAAGCTTAGAAACTTAGATTGCTAAACACTAATGGAGTATCAGAGTTTGTTGGTTTAGCAAAACTGGTAGATGAAGATTATGGTTCAGCTTTGTGCGTGTAGAGATTTGGAGAGCATTAGCCATTATAATCTTCGAAGCCTTGTTTATATAGCACTTGAGAAGATGAACGTTGAATGCAAATATTCTTGATTCAATGCTAATAACAAGCTTTCCTTTTTGAGCAGATCTTGTCTAGAATGATGCCGTTGGAATTAATTAGCGTTCAATGCACAGTACCGTTGCTTCTTCAATGCACGTTTTGGCTTGGCTCATTCTGATTCTGCTTCGCTGCTGATGAACTATTGTTTTTGTATCAGAGTGTTTACGCGCAGTTCTGTTCATCAAGCTTCAGCATGTACGTGAGTTGATCATCTGATCTTGATGTTCTGATTCAGCAACTTCTGATGCTGGTGTATGAAATCAAATTCTGATGCTGAAGAAGTGATCTTGCTTATTTTAATCAGCGTATCTGCAAGTCAGAGCATAGTAATTTTAGGCAGCATATAGTTCAAACATGAAACATATAAATGCTATATCTTTTCACTTTGTTATCATCAAAACTTAAATATAGGGTACTAGATTCAAACATTGTTCTAACATCATATCCCAATAAACTTCAGAGGGGATATCATGATGTCTCTGAACCCTTGCAGATTGAAGACAAATTTCCGCTGGCAACACTGCGTCATGACCAAAAGTTAGCCGATACGGTGTTGTACCTATGGCTTCTTTTGGTGACGTTCGACAGGCCCATAAGATCTGGTCTAACGTCTTATGCCAGTTTTTTGGCTTCTTCCCTACATGCTTTTTTATCAAGCCAATCACTATTTTATTCGATGCTTCGACTTGACCGTTTGCCTGTGCATAATAAGGCGTTGATGTTAGGAGTCTAAAGCCTGTTTCTTGAGCGAATTCTTGCATCTTTCGACCGGTGAAAACTGATCTTTGATCAGTAGTTATAGTTTCAGGGATTCCAAATCTAAAGATAATGTTCTTTTGAATAAATTCAATGACATTTTCTTGGTCTACATTGACTAAAGGAATAGCTTCGATCCACTTAGTGAAATAATCAATGCCTACCAATATATACTTCTGGCTCTTTGATGATGCTGGTCGAATCTCTCCAATAAGGTCCAACGCCCATCCTCTAAAGGGCCAAGGTTTCACTATTGAGTGAAGTTCGCTTGCTGGTACATGCTGGATGCCTGTATGGACTTGACATTCCTGGCATCCCTTCGCGAACTCGACACAATCTTTCAAGATTGTGGGCCAGTATAATCCTTGTCGAAACAACAACCATTTCATCTTATGGCCTACTTGGTGAGCCCCACATGCTCCAGCGTGCGTAGTCGAAAGGGCTATGTATGCTTCAGTTTCACTTAAACACTTTAGCAATACCCCTTCAGGCGTCTTTTTAAATAACTCATTACCCATGAGTACGTAACTCAACGCCCTATATTTTATTTTTCGTTCTGTCGAAGCTGCTGGATTTTTAGATAATCCATAATGGGTTTCCTCCAATCTTGCTCTGACAAATTGTCTATGAACGAAATTTCGAAGTTCCTTTGATCAGCATACCCTAGTCTTGTCGATTTCAAATCTGTTGGTGACAGACAAGTTGCTTTTATTTTCTCCCGGACTTCGATTGCTCTTTGTAATCTCGTTTTTGAAATTTTGTACCCAGATGCAATTTGTGCCAAATCGTTGGCTATTTGACTTTCCAATCTGGGTATGTGTCGAATGTTGACCATTTCGAATTTTTTCAATAAACGATTTGCTATCACAAAGTACATAATGATATTTTCTCTTATGCACTTATATTCTTTTGTGACTTGCTTAATGACTAACTCTGAGTCTCCCATTATTTCGACTCGAGTTGCCCCCAATTCCAACAATATCTCAAGGCCAGTAATTAGAGCTTCGTACTCAGCCTCATTGTTCGAACAAGTACCTGATATCTTGTACTTGAATGTTGTTGGAATTTTTTCTGGAGAAATAATCAAGACTCCTACTCCTGTTCCATCTTTATGGCTGGAACCATCGAAGTAGAATTTCCAAGGCTCTATCTCCACATAATTTATATTCTCAACTTGAATTGAGTGGTCAAGTATAAAGTCTGCCACCACTTGTCCTTTCACTGCCCTAAGAGGCATAAAGGTCAAGGAGTATTCAGTTAATGCTAGCGCCCACTTGCCAATTCGGCTGTGCAGGATGGGTTTCGACAACATGTACTTGAAAACATCAAAATGAGACGAAACATACACATCAACTGGTTTTATATATTGTTTGAGCTTTGTACAAGAGAAATAAAGACATAGACATAATTTTTCAACTTCGCTATATCTAGTTTCTGCATCGTTCAAAACTCTACTAAGATAGTAAATGGGTCTTTCGACTCCATTTTCATCTTCTTGGGCTAACATGCTTCCCAAAGTTTTGTCGGATGCAGCTATGTACAATCTCATACTCCTGTTGCTGCAAGGAGGCACCAAAATAGGTGGCTTTGTGAGATACCCTTTGATTTTGTCGAAGGCTTCTGGTTGCTCTTGCCCCCATTTGAATCTTTCTTTGTTCAATCGAAGTAAGGGTGAAAAGGCTTGAGCTTTCCCACTTAGGTTAGATATGAATCTCCTTAAGAAATTTATCTTGCCTAGCAGAGATTGCAGTTCCTTTTTGTTCGCTGGCGCTTTCGCTTCCAGAATTGCCTTCGTCTTGTTCTGGTTGATTTCGATTCCTTTCTTGTGGACGACGAAGCCCAAGAAATCTCCAGCTTTTACACAGAATGCACACTTCAAAGGGTTCATTTTCAGACCATGTTCTCTCATTCTTCCGAATGATTGTCGAAGGTGGTCTATATGGTTCTTCCTGGAAACAGATTTTACAACAATGTCATCAATATATACTTGCATAAAAGTGTTAATAAAATCATGGAAGATAGAGTTCATCGCTCGCTGATATGTTGCCCCAGCGTTCTTTAGGCCAAAAGGCATCACTACCCATTCGTAAGTGCCTAAAGCCCCGGGGCATCGAAAAGCTGTTTTCGACACATCTTCTTCAGCAATGAATATTTGATTATATCCTGAATAACCATCGAGCATACTCAGGTACTCATAGCCAGCGGCATAATCGACTAGCATTTCCGCCACAGGCATAGGATATTCATCTTTGGGTGTAGCAGCATTCAAATCTCTGAAATCTATGCACACCCTCAATGTACCATTCTTTTTAATCACTGGCACAATGTTTGCAATCCATTCGATATACCTCGTAGCTCGTGTGAATTTGCACTTCAGCAGTCTTTCGACTTCCGTTTTGATCTTCGACAGTATTTCTGGAGCGAAGCGTCTTGGACTTTGCTTGACTGGCTTCTTCCCAGGTTTGATTGGCAACTGAAGTTCCACCAACCCTCTGTCCAGACCAGACATTTCGTCGTAATCCCATGCAAAGCAGTCCTTGAACTCCTTTAACAAATGGATTACTTCCAACCTGAGTTCTGGGTCTATTTTTGCGCTAATGTAAGTTGGCTTTTTCTCTAACCCTTCGCCCAAGTTGATTTCTTCTAAAGGATCCTGCACTAACATTTTGATGTTGTTGGCTAAGGGGTCCTTTTCGAATCCCAAAGTCTCATCGTCGTAGATGGCGTCGAGCCTTTGTTCCTGCGTTCCTTCTGGCATGATATCAGGTGGTTCTGGATCGAAATCCTTTCCAGGACCTGCAGAAGGTAACTCTTGATCATTGGCCTGTGTGGCCATATATTTTACTTCGGCTTCGAGAGCCGTTATCATCCTTGTTTCGGCTACGTAAGTCGAAATTCGCTGCAGTGATTGTGACTCAGTCATTGTCACTGAATTCACTTCCCCAACCAGTTGGCTGGATATCAGTTAGCCCACTAAAATCAATGTGGGACAAGTCTTCTCTGTCCCATTGAAAACCATGCTCAGGGTGCAGGTATAAGGAACAAAAAGTATTTGGCGCTGGCGCCAAGTCGAAGTCAGGTGTTGGGCATGGCCCAATGTGAGCCAGATTTTTGTCGAAGTCTGCCATCCCTAGGTGATTTACTTCGCCCAAGTAATAGCTTTGATCCGCTTCTATGTTTTCGACCATTCCATCAGGACGCCATAGAATCAACCTTTGGTGCATTGATGATGGTACAGCTCCAACACCATGTATCCATTCTCGACTCAACAAAAGATTATAATTTGGTTTGGCCGATATGACCATAAACATAGTTGGTCAAAGGATAGATCCCACCTTGATGTCCAGTTGGATCACACCCATAGTGGTCCCTATGCCGCCTTCATAATTCGACAGGACCATGTTTTGAGGCTTGATGTTCTCATCGCTTTTGCCTATTTTTCTTAGCATAAAGTGAGGGATGATGTTGATGGTTGCCCCACAGTCTACCAAGATCTTATTTACTGTGGTTTCTTCGAGTTTAGCCCTTATAAATAAAGGCTTAAGGTGATTTTTCATCGCCTCTGTAGGAGGTTCGAAGAACCCATTCTGCTCTTCAGTAGCGCCATTATCCATGACGAAATAGCACACTGGCCTATGTTTGGCCATTTCTTATTCGACTTCCCAGTCGCTTGCTTCGACCTCTACCTGGCGGTTGAACTCTCTTGGCAAAACTGAGACTATGTTCACCATAATATCTAGGGTGTCATCAGACTCAGAGCCATCTTCGTTATCAAATTCACCCTGGTTAGGCCAGACTAGCCTATTGGTCACTGGTTGTCTTTCCAGAGGCTTCCTCTGCTTTCTCTGAGGGACATTTGAACTTGATTCTGGCTTTGGTTCATTAGCAGCTTCCCTCTCAGCTTTTCGCCGCCTCTGGTATCTTCTCCATTGAGATCGAGACATGGGATTCTTTCCCTTGTAGTTGCTTGACACCTGAGTCACTTTAGGGGTAGCAACCTGAGGTTCTTTCTTATGTGTAAAAGATGAACCCCTTGGCACTTCGAAGGAGTGCCATCTTTCCTCGCTTGGCCTCTTTCGACCAGATGTTTTGTACCATGTATCAACTGGCACATTAGTTGGAGGCCTGAAAGTCAGTGGCCTCTTTTCTTGATTTGAACCCTTTTGGTAGGTTCTTCTGGGGTCATGTCGAGTATCAACACTTTCCCTTTTTCTGTTTGCTGCTCTTACACCTTGAATATGTTCAGCAGCTTTTTTGTCGAAGATCGAGCTGCATCGAGGACACAGCATCACTTCTGACTTCTTTTTCTGGCATCTTTGCAGGAAATCTGCCAGATTTTCATTTTCCCGAGGGAAAGCAGTTTTGTTGGCTTGTTCTTGCCTAATGGCCTCCTCTGATGCTTTTGGTTCAGAGACTTCGACCATGTTGACATTCATGGTGTCTTTGGTGGCAAGAGTCAACTGCCTCATTTGAGTCTCCAAGTCCTCTGTCTGGCCTTGAACTGCAACCAAGTAAGAACTGGGTTTTGTTCCAGATTTATGGGCTCCAACTGTCTCCAGCTTTGGGCTTTCGACCGCCTTTTGGACCGCTTCAATTGTTTTTCTAGATAGATTCCCAGAAAAACTGCCAAAGATTGGCATGTTGACATGATCCTTGGTGACTTCGACCATGGTTATCCCTGGCCTCTTCGACTGGCTTCTGGATGCCTCGATCATGTTCACCTCTGAAGGTTCAGCATAATGGGCTTCAGCCCACAAAGGGTTGGAGTCCACTGTCATGGGGGTCTTGTCGGCAAACTTCAACCTCCCTTCTTCGATAGCGTCTTGCACGAGATTCCTGAAAAGAAAACATTGAGATGTTTTATGGCCCAGAAAATTATGATATTTACAAAAGCCTCTTTTCTTTCTTTGATCAAGAGGAGGCACTTTTACCCCTGGGGGTACTATCATTTGGCCATCTTTTACAAGTAAGTCAAAGATTTCATCACATTTTGTAATGTCAAAACTGTAAATCTTTTTGGGGAACCTATCGTTGGTCCTTTCTGGATCAGTGAGATTTTTTCCACTTGAGGGGACCAGCAATTTGCAAGAGTATGGTGGCCCTTGTTTTAGTTCCGCTAAATCGACCTCGCTTTCTTCGACGGTTATAGTCTCGTCGAAGGTTTCTGGATCTTCATCATCCATTTCGACATACGCTATCCTTTCTCTTTTATGAGTTTTTGTCGCCTTGGCTTTTTCAGTCTTAAGGCGTTATACCTGTCGAACTCTATCGGCCAATTGGGCCATGTCTCTCAGGTATTGAGTGTCTAATTTCTTCCTAATGGAATAGTCTAGCCCTCCTGCGGCTATTTCGAATAACTCATGTTCTGGAACTTGTGTAAAGCATCTTGCTTTGAGCAACCTAAACCTATTTAGATATTTGTCTATAGGTTCAGTGAAACGTCTCTTTACACTGGCCAATTCTTTCAGGCTTATCTTGGTTTGTCCCATGTAGAATTGCTCATGGAACAATCTCTCCAACTGGGTCCAATGATGGATCGAATTGGGGGGAAGAGTTGTGAACCAAGTAAACACGTTCTTTGTTAAAGAACTTGAGAAATATTTAATCCTCAGGTTTTCGTTGTTTGAAATACCTCCTGCTTCGATCAAGTATCTCGCCACATGTTCGACAGTAGATTCTGTCGTGTCCCCTGAAAATTTATTGAACTTAGGGACTTTACATCTAGGAGGTAAGTCTGTTTGTAACACATATTCTGACAGTGGGGATGTGAAGTTGGGCCTACGAAAGCCCATATTCATCCCATTTTGCGTCATGATTCTTTCGATCATGGCTGCCAGGTTATTTTCCAAACCCATGTTTTGGTATTGGATGTGCTGAACTACTTCGTCAGCATTTTGGTTTCTGTTGACTATCCTTACCTCTGGGGCTATGACCCTAGGTTCTTTGACAGGCTGCTCCAATCGTGCCCTAAGGTTTTCTTCGACAGGCTGGTGGACTTGGTTAATAGTGGTTTCTTCCTCTAAAAGTATACCTTGGTTTCCCCTTATTTGCGCCCTTTGGGGCTGTCGAATAGGTTGGGGTACCCCAAAGAAATCAGCCAGACGCGTCATTTGCACTGTCATCTACTGATTCGACTGAGTGGTGTTTTGTATTAGAGGATTCAACACTGTACTTAAAGTTTGTGCCAACATTTGAACCATATCATGGTTGCTTTCGTCCATTTGCTGCCTCAAGACTGCTGTCGAGGCATTTGTAAGGCCATGCGCTACTTGGGACGTTCCTCCTAAGAGTTGGGTCCTATTTCTGTTTGCCATACCAACTCCAGAACCTTGGAGTGGCGAAGAGGCACTCACTAAAGGGTCTGAAAAAGTCGACGCAGCGTTCGTCAGGCTAGCCAATTCAGACGTTGGCATGCCATAGAGTGGTTCTCGATTTGGACCGCCTGTCATAAATCCTGGGGGAACATAAGGCCTAGTTCCTGGATTTCCCCTTGGTGGGGGAGTTCCCAAAGGCGCTCTGGGGCCAGTGAACGGAGGTAATAGCCCCATTTGTGTGACCGTTACTGCTGGTGTTGAACCAGCGGTTATCGCTTCACTTAAGGTTGGGATAACCGTTATTCCCACATTCGTTTGTGGGATTTTGTTATTGTTTGGCGGATTCCCATCGCTTCTCTTCTTCTGGCAGTATTGGTATTGTTAGTGTATATTCTACCACTTCTCAATAACATGCAATACTTCTCGAAAAATATGATATTCTGTATAAAAAGGTTAAACTTCAAAATCAACACAAGGTCCCACCAGGTGTGCCAATTTGTTTACCGTGGAAATTGGTAAACAACCACTGATCTTCCAAAAGGTTACTTATTTGGTGACTCGCAGGATCGATCAGATTGATCCTAAGACATGGTTGATTTTTGGGGTTTTGACTAAGTTTAATGATGGTTAATGACAAGAAAATAAAGATACTTTATGTAAATTGCATGAAGAAGAAAACTTGGTAGAATAAAAGAAAGCTTTGAATAAAGGCTTCGACTGGGAAAAGTAAATGAAAGGCAATAAAGTTATGGAAAATAAATGACTTTGATTAAGTTAAATGGTGTTTCACACATACATTCTCAACAATTCTTTCGCTCACACTGGGTACTTGAATCTATATGAGTGACTTGTATATAATTGTGAACACACGCGAAAAACTACGTGAACAACTAATATTTATACTAAACACATCTCAAGTAACCGTCGGGCAGTTACGCTGCTTCGAGATGACTCCACTTGGCACGCTCACAGCATTCGACGCTCCAGATCTTGGCACGTTGCACTTGGTAACCGCTGGGAACCGTTTTCCCTCCAAACATTTGAATCTCAAACTGTTCCACTCTGAGCGTCGAATACCTCTGTCGAGAAGCACCTTCGACGTCGAAGGCAACATGATTCTTACTTAGAAGAAATTCTCTAAGTACCTTGCCATCTTCTGATAAGCATTTCGACAGAATCAGCTGATCGAAACCGTCCCTCATGATTAATGGTTTATATTAATAAAAACAAGGGTGTCGAGTTTAGGAGCCAACACCCTGGCAATGTAAAGAGTGTATTTGGATTGAAGAGAGAGCTTGAATTGGGCTGCAACTAAGTTTTCAGTTTGTGGTTTTTCTCTTCAAAACTTGGAAATGGCTTATGCTGTTTTAGAATGCTCTAGGTCGTGAATTCTGTTGTCAATGCTTGCATACATGTTATGTAATGTGTATCAATCCAAATAATGGTCATTAAGCCTTTGCATTCATGTTTGAGATTTTGCCATAAACTCCATTGAAACAACTTGCCATTTTTGTGAAATTTTGAATTTTCTTGCTTGGAATAGGCCTTGCACGAATTTGGAATGTGTTTCAAGGTGATTCAAAGCAATTCAACACAAAATATATCCCTCCATTAATTTCTTTGATTTTTATTTGAATTTTAAAGATTTAAAATGAATTAAATCAAATAAAATTAAATAAAAATGGAAAAATTAATTTTAAATCTTGAAATAAATTGTGGGACACGTGGGAGGCATGGTCAAGCTGAATCAAGTGGAAAAAGTGGGCCCCTTTTGTCAAAAATGAAGTTTCAAGGATAATTGATTTTGGCCATTTCACAAAAATTTCCCAACTTCTCCAATGCATATCTTGCTCAATTTTGAAGCTATGAACATGTTCTTGGACATTTTGGAAAGGTCTTGAAGTCCTCTAACCAATGTCTTTGGTCCCATGTCATTTTGATTTACCAATGTGAAGTTATGGTCTTTGACTTAAAGTGCTTTTTGTTGACTTTTGAAAATGACCTATAATGTTGAAATTGATAACTTTTTATGAGAGCATTTCTTGGACTTGGAATGTGAAGATGAGTTGTAGGAAATGTCATCCCCTTCAAGATGAGCATTGGATGGGATTTTTCTGATGAACCACGAAAAAGTTATGCCTTGGTCAAGTTACAGTTGACTTTTCAGCTGTCCAAAAATAGAAACTTTTGCATCTTGATGATTTTTGAGCCATTCTTGTGAAATCATGATCAAGACTTGATCAAATGATGATTTTGGCTTCAAAATAAGATGTTGACCAAAAATTTTGACTTTTGACTGCCAAATGACCATTTTGCCCCTGCAGTTGACTGTTGAGCAAATGGGACTTTTGACTGTGCAACTTGACCTTGTGAGCCTTGAAACTTGACATGTAAGTGCTTGACAATGTATATGAGCATATGTTACTTGATTGAGCCCTTGAAAACCTCAACTTCCTTGCAAGAACCAAAACCCTAGTTTGACTGGCCTAGGAGAGTGGTTGACTGTGTAACCCTTGAGTAAACTTTGAACCATTTTAGGTGATGCTTGGCAAAACTTTGGAGATCATGGGGGGGCAAATTTTGGGGTACAACAGTTGCCCCTGTTCAATCTTCTTAGACCTGAGGATGTAGATTGGCTTGTGTGCCTTTCGTGATCCGAGGATGGAAGATGATTGAACACCAGAGTGCCCAGAAATTCGCACTCACATAGTTGAGTATCAACAGTGTGATAGCGGGAATGGGCTTACAGATGCCATTTGGAGAGATGGTGGATAGGAGGATGGGCTTATAGATGCCATCTGGAGGTGTGACAGAACCTTGTCGGGAATGGGCTTATAGATGCCATTTGGAACTGCAATGGATAGTTGTGGAGATGGGCTTATAGATGCCATCTAGGTGTCGATCGCGTAAGAGATTCCTTAGCGAAAACTTACGTACCTGAGAAAGAAAGATAATTACCTGGCCTGTTACAGGGGTTGATCTTCACTCAGTCGTTCACAGACATGCCCTGGCTAGATACAGGAATCGGACCTTCAAACTCTTCAGACGTGCCCTGGCAGGATACAGGAATCGAGTCTGGAATTAGTCGTCAACAGATACACTCTGGCAAGATACAGGAATCGGATCTTCAAACTCTTCAGACGTGCCCTGGAAGGATACAGGAATCGAGTTTGGAAAATAGTCGTCAATAGATACGCCCTGGCTGGATACAGGAATCGGATCTTCAAACTCTTCAGACGTGCCCTGGCAGGATATAGGAATCGAGTCCGGAAAATAGTCGTCAATAGATACGCCCTGGCAGGATACAGGAATCGGATCTTCAAACTCTTCAGACGTGCCCTGGCAGGATACAGGAATCGAGTCCGGAAAATAGTCGTCAATAGATACGCCCTGGCTGGATATAGGAATCGGATCTTCAAACTCTTCAGACGTTCCCTGGCAGGATACAGGAATCGAGTCCGGAAAATAGTCGTCAACAGATACGCCCTGGCTAGATACAGGAATCGGATCTTCAAACTCTTCAGACGTGCCCTGGCAGGATACAGGAATCGAGTCCGGAAAATAGTCGTCAACAGATACACCCTGGCAGGATACAGGAATCGGATCTTCAAACTCTTCAGACGTGCCCTGGCAAGATACAGGAATCAAGTCCAGAAAATAGTCGCCCACAGACATGCCCTGGCTGGATACAGGTATCGGATCTGGAATTGCGACAGTTGATAGTAATCATCTTTGTACTGACCTTTGTCCTGAAAAGACAAAACGTTAGTTGTATGCGATGTCCTGATGTATGACATGCGTGATGTCCTCAAAATAAATGAGATTGTATGTTCATGATGCGTATGTGCATGCTAATGTATGAAGATGTGATGTTTATGGATGTATTTTTGTCTAGGAAAGTAAATCCTTGATGAATGCCGGGAAATTGAATCCTGGGCTGATGTTGGGGAGTAGAGCTTTTTGTTCCGCTGAGGATGATGATTGCAAGAATAAACCGGTAGGAGAAGATGACTCCGTTGGGGAATAAACTTGCTGGAGAGATTACTCTGCGGGGAATACTCTGTGGGAAGAGAGGCACTCTGCTGAGGTTGATGCTGATAACTCCGCTGTGGATACCGTTATTGAGCTTTGTTGGAGGATTTGATGAACTCTGCTGGGGGATAGGAAGAACTTCACCGAGGACGATCTTTCCATGGTTTTTTGGCTGAGGATAACCCAGTTATATCCTGGTGGGAAATAACCTTTGAATAAAGTCCGGGAAGACGCGTTCGTGTTCTGCAGGGGATAACTTCCAGAATCTACTGGGGATAAGCTTCCTGCTGGGGAGATTGATTGAACTCTCCTAGGGAGATCTTTGAGACTGTACTGGGGAAGTGGCTCCACCGGGATGTCTGGTATTCTGCCGGGGAACAATCTTAGAATAAGACTGCCGGGGATGCTTGTTCAGGAACGTCTGTATGCTCCGTTGGGGAATGTTGAGATTTTCTGGGGATACCCAACTTCCTTAAGGCTAACAGTAGACTAACTCTGCTTGGGGAGAGTGTTGACTTGCTGGAGATACTGTGCCTTTTGGGGGCTGCTGGGAGACCAACTCTGCTTGAGGGAGAGTGTTGCTGAATCTTGTCTTACTCGGTGGGGAGTGAAGGTATCTTGGTTACATTCTTCAGCTGAACTTACCTTGGTACCTTGGTGGACAGAGCAACTAGATTGCTTAAACAACTCATTATTGCCCCTGTTTCCGATGTCACCTGTAATTAATCCTTTGTTTCATATTCAAATATTTATGAGTTAGCAATTAGTGTCAAATACATATATCACAATTGATCATTGGACGTTCTTTACAAAACAAAACAGAAAAAGGAAAAACAATTGGCAATTGGTCTGAAAAGATTGAATTTGTATTGATTTTTGAATTTGAATTTGCCTGTAAATAGGCGTTTATGTACAAGAGGCTGACGTCCTAGTAAGAGAACGCCGCCGAACAACAGAGTTTATACAATTTTTGTGAAAAGGGAAAACAAAACAGCTATGTGAAAAGAATAATCCCACTGGGTTCCGACTCTGTTATCGCCTTTATATCTTCGAGCGTCTCATCACTTGGCTGCTCCGTTGAAGATGAAGCTGGCTGATCGATGCCGTCTGAACTTGATGTTGATACCGGATTCCGGATGCAAGGTGATTTCAATGAGACATAGTATTACACTTTAATCCCTAAGTTTTGCCTGGACCACCCTTTCGGGTTTTCAGTCCACCGGGATACCCATTTTTGCCCAAGCCGCCCTTTCAGGTTTTCGACTTGCCGGGTGTACAGATTTTTTCATTTCATCCCTTATTTTTGCCCGAACCCTTTTGGTTCGCCGGGAAGCCCTTATTTTTGCCTAGGTATGTCAACCTAGCGGGTCTTTTATCATGCGTAGTATCTTTTTACTATGTCTGCATTGGCGTGGTGAGGAAGGTCGTCACCATCCATGGTGGTTAGAATCATGGCTCCTCCTGAGAACACATGTTTAACCACAAATGGCCCTTCGTACGTAGGGGTCCATTTGCCCCTGGGATCACTTTGAGGAAGAATGATGCGTTTGATTACCAGGTCCCCAACTTGATACTCTTGTGGTCTGACCTTCTTGTTAAATGCCCTGATCATCCGTTTTTGGTACGTCTGACCATGACAAATAGCAGTGAGTCTCTTTTCGTCGATTAGGTTTAATTGATCAAGTCGAGTCTGGATCCAGTCATCATTGCTCAAGCCTGCATCCTTCATTATCCGGAGAGAGGGTATCTGGACTTCAATCGGCAAGACTGCCTCCATGCCGTAGACCAAGGAAAAGGGAGTTGCCCCGGTTGACGTTCTTGCTGAGGTACGGTACCCATGAAGAGCAAACGGTAACATCTCGTGCCAATCTTTATAGGTCACTGTCATCTTCTGCACAATCTTTTTGATATTCTTAATCGCCGCTTCTACAACCCCATTCATCTTCGGCCGGTAAGGAGAAGAGTTGTAGTGCAGTATCTTGAATTGCTCGCAGAGCTCAGTGATCATCTTGTTATTAAGATTGGTACCATTATCCGTAATAATCCTTTCCGGGACACCGTATCGACAGATCAGGTTGTGCCGAATGAACCGTGCCACGACGTTCTTGGTTACAATGGAGTAGGAAGCTGCTTCAACCCACTTCGTAAAGTAATCAATCGCTACCAGGATGAAGCGGTGCCGGTTGGATGCCGTAGGTTTAATCTTGCCGATCATATCAATGCCCCACATTGCAAAAGGCCAAGGTGCTGTCAAGACGTTCAGAGGAACTGGAGGAACGTGCACCTTATCTGCATAAATCTGACACTTATGACATGTCCGAGAATGTTGGTAACAGTCGGCTTCCATTGTGGACCAGAAATATCCTGCCCGAAGGATTTTCTTCGCCATAGTGTGTCCACTGGAATGTGTTCTGAAGGTACCTTCATGCAGCTCTTCCATGATCCTTTCTGCTTCAGCTTTATCCACACAACACAGTAAGGTTGAATCATGGTTTCGCTTGTACAGAATGCCGTTGCTGAGGAAGAACTTCGCTGCGAACCTTCTCAGAAACTTTTTGTCATTGACAGATGCACCTTCAGGGTATTCTTGAGCTTCCAAGTACCTCTTCACTTCATGATACCAAGGTTTTTCAGTTACTATCTCAGCCTCAAGATCACAACAATATGCAGGTTCTTCCAACTTCCAGATAATGATTCGGGGAGCCTCGTTATTCCATTTGACTTTGAACATAGAAGACATCATAGCCAACGCGTCCGCCAGCTGATTCTCCTCTCTTGGGAAGTGTTCAAAAGTTATATTTGTGAAATGGGGGATCAATGTCAACACACACTCTTTGTAAGGGATAAGGTTTGGGTGTTTCGTATCCTACTCGCCTTTGATCTGATTGATCACGAGAGTGGAATCTCCGAAGACACTAAAAAAATTGATCCTCAGGTCAATCGCAGCTTGAAGACCCATGATACACGCCTCATACTCCGCCATGTTGTTGGTACAGTTGAAACATAGCCGGGCAGTAAGTGGAGTATGAGTGCCTTGAGGGGATATGATTACAGTGCCAATGCCATTACCCAAAGCGTTCGAGGCTCCGTCAAAGTGCATAGACCATAGGGATCCTTCCTCAGGTCCTTCGTCCGGTCCAGGTACTTCACAATCAGTCACTACCATGATGTTCTCGTCAGGAAATTCAAAGTTCATAGATTGGTAGTCGTCCACTGCCTGGTGTGCCAAATGGTCTGCCAATACACTTCCCTTGATTGCTTTCTGAGTGGTATATTGGATGTCGTATTCTGTCAAGATCATCTGCCATCTTGCTATTCTCCCGGACAAGGCAGGCTTTTCGAATATGTACTTGATAAGATCCATTTTTGAAATCAACAGAGTAGTGTGAATCAGCATATACTGTCTCAGCCGGTGAGCAGCCCATACCAAAGCGCAACAAGTTTTCTCGAGCAGTGAGTATCGGGTCTCACAGTCGGTAAACTTTTTGCTAAGGTAATAAATGGCGTGCTCTTTTCGGCCAGACTCGTCATGTTTCCCCAGCACACACCCCATTGAGCTGTCAAGTACTGTCAGGTATAGTATTAGAGGTCTCCCTTCAACCGGTGGCATAAGAATGGGTGGTTCTTGGAGATACTCTTTGATTCTGCCGAAAGCGGCCTGACATTCATCATTCCAACGTACTACCTGATCTTTCTTCAGTAGCTTGAAGATTGGTTCACAGGTAGCAGTTAGGTGCAAGATGAATCGGGCAATGTAATTCAGCCGTCCTAGAAAGCCTCTGACTTCTTTCTCTATCTTGGGAGCTGGCATCTCTTGTATGGCTTTCACCTTGGCAGGGTCCACTTGAATACCTTTGTCGCTTACGACGAAGCCTAGTAGTTTTCCAGATCTTACCCCGAAGGTGCACTTGTTTGGGTTCAACCTCAGCTTATACAACTTCAACCGGTCAAACAGCTTCTGTAGATGGTCAAGGTGTTCCTCCTCAGTTTGGGACCTTGCAATCATATCGTCGACATATACTTCTATCTCATGATGGATCATGTCATGAAATAAAGCGACCATGGCACGTTGGTAGGTTGCCCCAGCATTTTTCAACCCAAAAGGCATGACCTTGTAACAAAAGGTGCCCCACTGAGTAACAAAGGTAGTCTTTTCCATATCTTCAGGAGCCATCTTGATCTGATTATAACCTGAAAAGCCGTCCATGAAGGAGAACACCTTATGCTGGGCAGTATTGTCAACCAGAACATCAATGTGAGGTAGGGGGAAGTCATCCTTGGGGCTGGCCCTGTTCAGATCCCTGTAATCGACACACATTCTGACCTTACCATCTTTCTTTGGCACTTGAACCACGTTGGCAACCCACTGAGGGTAAGAAGTCACTGCAATAAAACCGGCGTCAAATTGTTTCATAACCTCAGCCTTGATTTTCTCGAACATCTCTGGACGCATGCGGCGGACCTTCTGTTTTACTGGCGGGCAGTCTTCCTTGGTAGGCAAATGATGGACCACAATGTCGGTATCCAACCCAGGCATGTCTTCGTAAGACCAGGCAAAGATTTCCACATAGTCATGCAGCATCTGGATCAACCGTTGTTTCACACTGAGCTCTAGATTAGCACCAATCTTGACTTCCTTTCAGTCTGTCTCAGTACCCATATTTACCGTTTCCACTGGCTCTTCATGTGGCTGAATGGCCCTCTCTTCCTGGAGTAACAGTCTTGCAAGCTCGCCAGGCACTTCTCAATCATCTTCACCTTCGTCTTCGGCTAAGTTGATCGGATCTTCGAAGTCATAACTGGCAGTAGCAGAGTCGTTACCAGTGAGATCCAGAGTGGATTGGAACCTGTATGAGTGAGTGTGTGTAAATACAGCTGTTTTGCAATATATAAAGAAAGAAAGGGAGCGCAAGATTTGAAATGTGAAAAACGTCCAATGCTTTTATTCATGATATATGAAAGTGACAAACAAGAGCCCTTGCAAATAACACCACGGTGCCCCGGGTAAGACATCGGGCCATAAAGTTTCAAATTATTGTTTATTATAAATCCAAAACAAAGAAGTTCATTACTGGGTGACAAAAGTAATAGGTGTAAAGTCTTTTGCAGTCCAGTTGCTAGGTCCACCGTTGGTCGTTGGGTAGATCCAGCTGTCGAATTCAGATTCTTCCACTTCATCTTCATCCCCAATAGCATTCACTCCTGGATTGGTGATGAGCACAGGAGGTCTTCCAATCCTTGCCTTGCGCACAGCCTTCTGAGCTTCTGCAGTGAAACCCAAGCCAAATTTGTCAGTCTTTGGAGTGAAATTAGGAAGCCTTCCCCAGTTTGCGTACTCACCCTTCTCAATTACAGCCTGGGCGTCCTTTAAGGAGGCCATCTTCAAAGGAGAACCCTCTTCAGTCACTGTTTCTGCTGCTGCCAATGTTTGTGGCACCTCTTCAAAATGTTGAAAGGGGGTCTCAATGAACTCCCCGTCCATTTCCACGTACCCGAAGGAGTTGAGGTGGCTGACCATGTATACCTCTTCCCCTTGCACTGTTACAATCTTCCCCCTGACCGGGTATTTGAGCTTCTGATGTAAAGTTGAAGTCACAACTCCAGCCTTGTGGATCCACGGGCGACCCAGCAAACAAGAATAGGATGGACGGATGTCCATCACATAGAATTTTAAATCAAATACATGTGAACCAACCCTGATCGGGATGTCAACCTCACCATGCACCATCCTTTTGGACCCGTCAAAGGCCCGGACAACGATGTTACTTGGCTTGAGCTCTAAACCTTCACAGTCCAGCCTGTCTAGAGCCTTCTTGGGCAGCACGTTCAGTGAAGAACCAGTGTCAACCAGTATGTGGGAAAGAGTAGTGCCCCTGCATTCAATGGAGACATGCAGGGCATCATTATGGTTCTTCCCCTTGGCTGTCAGATCAGAATCAGAGAAACCCAAACCATTATCAGCGGTTAAGTTGGCCACACAGTCGGTGAATTGATCAGCAGACGTTTCTTGTGGTACGTGGGCCTTCTTCAGGAAAGCAATCAGGGCCTTGGCATGGGCCTCTGAACACAGCAACAATGATAGCATGGAGATTTTGGAGGGGGTGTGCCCCAGCTGTTCAACGACGTTGAAATCACTTTTCTTTATAATTTTGAGGATCTCTTCCATCTCTTGCTTGGAAGCCTCAACAGTGGTCTTCGGTGCCTCCGTCCGGGCAGGCACATCAATAGCAATTCCCTTACCCCGAGTGTCAGATGACTCGGCAGCAAGGGTAGAAACTTGATCAGGGGGGGAAACAGGCACACTAGCAGGTGTGATGACAAGAGGCCTCTGAATTACTAGAGGTGCAATGTTTGGTGAGAACAGTCTTCCACTACGAGTGACCTTAGCAGGCCCGGTGATGTTGGTGACACCGGTACCAGTGTTGAACTCTTGTTTCACTCTCAGAACATAAACATCTGCCCCATAGTGCCATGGGACAGCTTTATCAGATTTGTAGGGGATGGGCCCTGGAACAGTAATGGTTATAGGAGCAATCTTGTGAACAGGCATAATCTTGATAGGCTTCTTTGAAGGAGCCTTGGAAGGGTTGTTGAAAATGGTAACAATTGAAACTTCTTCAACAGGGGTAGCGGGAACGGCAGTCTTCTTGAACAAGATCTCTTTACTATCCATCAGGTTTTGGACGCCTGATTTCAATAAAGAACAACCAGCAAGGGAATCAGCACATAAAGGGCAACCATTGCTACATCCCGGAAATAAACCGGCTAGCAACAGGTTCCTCTTGACGGTTAACAGCGGAGTAGCAACATCATCCATAGAAGCTACGTACATATCCTCCTCAACAGCATTCACTCCATGCTGGGGCATGGGAGCAATCACAACATTTGGCCTTTCGGGCGCCTCGAACTGTATTTCCTTAGCATCAATAAGGTCCTGAACCTTATTCCTTAGGGCCCAACAGTCATCAGTGGAATGTCCCGGGCTATAAGAGTGATAAGCATAACGGCCGTTGGGGTTGTACTTCGGAGATGCTGTGTTTACCAACTTTGGGGCTTCCGTGACTGTTACCAGGCTGGTTGACAGCAGTTGCGGCAAGATCTGAGAGAGAGTCATGCTGAGCCGAGTATACTGCCGTTTGGGCCTCTCAGCTCTGGGTTGGTTGTACTGTTGAGGAGCAGCAACTGGCTTAGAAATAACCACCGCGTTGACAGCTTGGTGGCGTTCTGGTTTGTTCTGTCTCCTGGGACCGTACACAGCACTGGCCTCCTTCTTGAAGGGCTTCTTTTCAGTATTTGAGGAGGCACCCTTCTGTATCTTTCCCGATTTTATACCAGCTTCGATCCTTTCCCCAGTCAGGATTAGGTCTGTAAACCCAGCAGAGGAATTACCAATGAGATGATTGAAGAATGGACCGGATAGGGTCCCCAAGAACATGTCCACTAGCTCACGGTCTGTCAATGGTGGCTGCACCCTGCCAGCAAGATCTCTCCATTTCTGTGCGTACTCCTTAAAACCTTTACCCGATCCTAGCGACATACCCTGGAGTTGGGTACGCGTGGGAGCGAGGTCGGAATTATATTGATACTGCTTGTAAAAAGCAGTGGCCAAATCCTCCCAGTTACGAATGTTGGTTCCATCCAGCTGATAGAACCATTTGAGATGAGTCCTTGAAAGACTCTCCTGGAAGAAGTGGATCCATAAGTTCTTGTCTGCTGTGTAAGGCTGGATCTTCCTTACATAAGAACGGAGGTGCATCTTAGGGCAGGAAGCCCTGTCATACTTCACAAACGCAGGCGCCTTGAACTTGTGTGGGATCACCACCCCAGAAGATAACCCCAAGTCTCCGAAATCCAACCCAGGCACACGTTGAATTTCCATAGCATTTAACCTGTCCTCCAGCTGTTTGTACCGGTCCTCAGTAGGAGGGTACTGTTCGTCATTGAAGTCTGTCTCAGTGTCAGAGACCACAGGACTAGGGACCTCTCTCCCTTGGTGACTGCCTTCCCCCACAGATGGAGTAGTCCTCTCAGCTTCATTCTGTAATGTATTCCCGAGTCTGCGCCCAGTGTTGAATAGCACAGTCCTCTTCTTCTTTTTCTTCTTCAGGAGCAAATCCTTCAGCTCTTGTTGTCATTGGGCCAAGTTCATGACCATCTCCTGGAATTGGGCGTTTTGGGCCTGGAGGGCCTTGATAGCTTGCTCGGTAGTGATTTCAGGATTCATGATGCTTGAGTGCTGAAATAAACAGCGAAGAAGATTAAGCAACATGTAGAAAAAAGGGGTACCTGTTATGCACATGATGCATGATATGCTATTTATGCAATGCATTCAAGGGTTCGAAAGTTCAAATTCGTTGTAGCCAAAAAAGAACACACTTTTTATTAGGAAATAAATTGTTCAGTACATCAAGGCCTCATGGGCGAAACATTACAAAGTAATTAATCCCAAAAGACACTGCGCATCCTCTTTGGAGCAATGTAAGTGTTGAGAGTCTTTTCCTCGTGCAGTAGACGCGTGAGCTCCAAGACCTTCTTCTCACTGGCATGTAGATTGGCTTCAAGAGAATTCCGTTCTTCCTTGAGTTGGATCCAGCTTTTCTGCATTTCTTCCCAGGATGTAGGCATGTCAGGATGCTGAATAGTGTAGGGCACCTCTCCTTCCAAGGCTGGCTCTTTGATCACAGGGAGAACATTAGGATATGGCATCACTAACTTCTGGGAGCGGGCTCGTACCCACTTGAGATAAGGCTCCAATGGGATGGAGTTCTTGTGCCCTAGTGTCTTGTTGTCTACCCTGTTGGGCATCCTCCAAGCTCTGATAAATCTCTGGCGAAGTCCTTGTGCATCGTTATCGAAGTCAAAAACTATGTCAGGAATCAACATATCATGAGGGCCATCCCTCCGAGCATATCCAAAATGTCTCAAAGCCAAGCATGGGTTGTAAGTAATACCCCATCTGATTCCAAGTAAAGGAACATTAGGAAACTCCCCGCAACGATCAATGATAGTGACGCCTCCTCTGGACCGAGAACACCAATGTATATCAGCATGCGTGAGAGTCATTAATCGTTGTCACCATCTCAAACCCCGCTCATTCTTCAAAACTGATTGTGGAAGGTGCGAAATAAACCACCTTCCCAGGAGAGGAGTGCAGCACATAAGAACACCTCTTTTTCTCATGGTTCGAGTGTAACATGAGTGAAGGATGTCCCCAAGCAACGTAGGTATAGGATTCCTGGACATGAAGATCTTGACAGCATTGATATCTATAAGCTGATCTGGCTTAGGGAATAGCACCAACCCATAGACAAGGAGGGCTACAACTTCTTCAAAGGCTTGTAGGTCAAGGGAATTCCAACACTCTTGGGCCTTCTCAAACAGAAACTTTGCCAAGAACCCTTTGATACCACTTCTGGCTTCCCAATGTCCCTTGATGTCAGATGGATGTAGGCATAATGCTTTAGCAACCTCTTCAAGTTTTGGTTCCCTTTCCGTACCGTTGTAGGGTAGTTGACTGAGGATAGGGATCTTCAGAAGCTGGGAGAACTCTTCCAATGTAGGCACCAGTTGATAGTCCAGGAAAGTAAAACAGTGGTGCAGAGGGTCAAAGAACTGGAACAACACTTTCACCATATCCTCCTCAATGTAGGTATTGACCAAGCTGATGAGTCTACCATGCCTCTCACTGAAAGAAAAGTTCTCTGGAATCCTGGATATAAGTTCCTTAAGCTGAGGAGGGACCCTTACAAGGTTGACCTGGATTGTCTTTCTGCGGATGGTTTCCATGTCCTACAAAACAAGAACAAAGATGAAGATTCGAACCCCTGAAGTGGTTAGTGGATGCATATGATGCTGTATGATGTTATGATGCTATGATAAGAGCACACCACAAGTATTCACAAAAGCAAACATGATAAGGCACACAAGTCACACCACAACCCTTAGAGTTTAGGCCAACATGAAGTTTGGGGTACTACCCTCTTGAAGTTGGTGGGCTCAAACCTGTCCTATCAAAGTAACCGGGTTCTAAGGAGCTCAATATCATTGGATTGTTTTCTGTGTTCATCGTTTCGATTTAGCCACTGAACTGGCGATCAAAATATCCCAAGAAAACAACCCTCAACTGAGTGTAGTATCGAGTATCAACCAACTTCGGAATGCACCATAGTCAGTTATCTCACTACCCTAAAGAGGCCAAGATGGTTCAATTAAGGTTCCTAAGGTCAGTTGATGCTTCACGACACCACGCGGCGGCCCCGTACTCTCCTTGACTTGACTCAAGGGTTACCGGTACTCACCAAAGTGCCACATCAACGTAGCAGACTGCTTCAACCGTGTCGGTATACCCCACACAGTTCCCTCACAACCTTATTTCTACTTTCTAAAAGGTATTCCCCAGATCCGGGTTAGGCTCTATGAAACTCCAAGACAGGCCCACAATATTAAATCAAACAAAGCAAGCAATTGAAAACATAAGAGCAAGTACCTAAGAGCCCGTGGATAACGATAGATAGAAAGGGTGCTAATACCTTCCATTTCTATAAATCTACCTCCCGAACCGAGAAACATATCTCATAAGGAATTTTGCTGTGCTTTTGTCCTTTCCTTGTTGGAGAAAATAAAAGACGGTGGCGACTCTTGCTTCCGCGACATTTCGCGAAACCAGCTTAAAACAGTCAGTTCTATTCCCACCGATCATAGAGTATTCCCCAGCAGAGTTATCAACATCAATAACGAAAAGATCGTCCCCAGCGACGTCTTCCTATCCACAGCGGAGTTCATCAAAACTTCCAACAGAGCTCAACAATGGTATCCCCAGCAGAGTCGCCAGTTCTGTGATCGGTGGGAATAGAACTGACTGTTTTAAGCTGGTTTCGCGAAATGTCGCGGAAGCAAGAGTCGCCACCGTCTTTTATTTTCTCCAACAAGGAAAGGACAAAAGCACACCAAAATTCCTTATGAGATATGTTTCTCGGTTCGGGAGGTAGATTTATAGAAAGGGAAGGTATTAGCACCCTTTCTATCCGTGGTTATCCACGGGCTCTTAGGTACTTGCTCTAATGTTTTCAAAATGTTTGCTTTTTAAAATGTGTGTGGGTTTTTGAAAAAGTTTCGTTTGAAAAATTTCTAAGTAACTCTTGTATCTGTCCTCAAGAGTGTGTGAAAAATTTGTTTGAAAACTTTTTGAAAGTGTGGGTGCGAAAAGTTGTTTTTGTTTGTTTGAAAGAGCAAGTACTTAAGAGAAGTCTACCTACCCTAAGGAATTAGGCTGTGTAAGAGTCCTTTAGATAGTGCTATCCCACTATTAGTGAGTAGGTAGCACCATCGTTGGAGGTGTTTGGGTCAATTCGATTTTAGGGACAGTGTGGTCACCGAAGCAACAATTAGGACACCTTAGAAGCTACCCTTATGTCCTTGATCCTTTTTTAATCTGAGGCAACCGTTTCGAGGCAACTGTTTTGAGGCAACTGTTTCGAGGCAACTGAATCATGGACATAAGGACCGCTAAGACGTCCTATACTTGACGACCACGTTTTGAAGGCAACGAGTGAGGCGTACCCTAGAAGTGGTGTGTGTATTGTGTGTTGTTTTCATGTTATGTTTGTCTTTGTAATTAGTGAGCTACGAGTTGTTTTTATTTACATACATTCTTTCATGCAAGTTTAGCAGTTAAGGGGTGCAGAAAGTAAGTTGCGGAAAAATAAATCCTACGCTATTACAAGGCGCGGGTCTATACATCGCCAAAAATTACAAAGACCCGTTTTTTGGTAAATAAGTACGGAAATTAAATAAAGCGATAAACCTATTTAACTATTACATTCTTGAAGGCAATTACATAATAATCAAAATAAAGTAAATGTGCGCGAATAAATTAATCGGGAATGTCTAAGGGTGTTGACCCTTTTTTAGAAAAGAAATTGATTTTTTTTTTGGCTTTTTTATGATTAAATGAAATTAATAACTAATAATTAAACTAATTAATTAATTTATTAAAAGAAAATATTTTTTGTTTTTTATGTTTTTTATGGAATAAAATAAAAATAAAAAGAAACAAAGTTAAAGGTTAACCTAAATCTAAGTTATTTTAGTTATTTAAAAAAAGAGTTAAAATAGCCTAATTAAAAGACTAATTCAATTATTGTTTATTTACCAAAATAAAATAATAATAATAATAATGTTAATTCTATTTTTTGTTTTTTATGAAAATGTGTTAATTGGTTAATTTGTTAATAATAATAAAATAAAAAAGGTTAGAAATTAAAATAATAGAAAAAACAAAACAAAAATGAAAAAAAAGAAAGTAAAACCAAGGGGGGGTGTGGGCTGAAATGGAGGTTTAATGCTGAAATCTTGGCCCATTGAAGCAAGCTCGTTTGACTTTCTTGGATCGCCTACATCATGCTTGACTCCAGACCATGGTGTTCCTTGCTTTTTGTTCTTTGGATCTGCCTTGATGACACTTGGATTGTTGGATCTATGAGGTTTATGATGAGTCTTCCTTGGAGTGCTGCACAGGAAAGCCATTGAAAAAATAATATGGGAATTATAAGGGGACCTGGGAATCGAACCCAGGTCCCAGAGATTGCATGACACGTTCCCAGCCACTAAAGCACTTTGTTGCGTTTGTTAGTAATATAGAAAACAAATATCATATAAAACAAAAGCCAGTTATGCTGAAAATAAGAAAACGCGCGCGTGGATTTGAATGTACCAACGCCTTGCTGCCACGTAGTCATCTTCAAGCTTTTATGCAAATATGAAAAACACATAGCGGGGGTTTTAAACCCCCACAAAATACATGCATTTCAATAATAGCAAATAGACGCTCGTAAAGCATAAATTAGGCGCGAGGTGTCCATCAAAACCGTCTAGTCCAACTGATTTCAACCATGCTTGTTTGGGGTTCCAATTTTACAGTATGGTGAAACCCCCAATCTGAAGCTCTGAAAAACCTAGGAATTGTCAATGGTGATCTTTGATTTAAAGCATTATTCTCAAATTAAAACATATGGAAAGCTTGGTAATAACGTCAGCAGTGTATAAACATGATCAAAATGAATTAAAGAGGTGAAAAAATGGAGTTTCGATTTTCAAAGTTTGGACAAACCGTGTGACTTGTGTGCTCTGATTCTGATGGTGTTAGGGCTTGTTTGTGCTTGCAAATCGTCCCTGGCAATGTAAAGAGTGTATTTGGATTGAAGAGAGAGCTTGAATTGGGCTGCAACTAAGTTTTCAGTTTGTGGTTTTTCTCTTCAAAACATGGAAATGGCTTATGCTGTTTTAGAATGCTCTAGGTCGTGAATTTTGTTGTCAATGCTTGCATACATGTTATGTAATGTGTATCAATCCAAATAATGGTCATTAAGCCTTTGCATTCATGTTTGAGATTTTGCCATAAACTCCATTGAAACAACTTGCCATTTTTGTGAAATTTTGAATTTTCTTGCTTGGAATAGGCCTTGCACGAATTTGGAATGTGTTTCAAGGTGATTCAAAGCAATTCAACACAAAATATATCCCTCCATTAATTTCTTTGATTTTTATTTGAATTTTAAAGATTTAAAATGAATTAAATCAAATAAAATTAAATAAAAATGGAAAAATTAATTTTAAATCTTGAAATAAATTGTGGGACACGTGGGAGGCATGGCCAAGCTGAATCAAGTGGAAAAAGTGGGCCCCTTTTGTCAAAAATGAAGTTTCAAGGATAATTGATTTTGGCCATTTCACAAAAATTTCCCAACTTCTCCAATGCATATCTTGCTCAATTTTGAAGCTATGAACATGTTCTTGGACATTTTGGAAAGGTCTTGAAGTCCTCTAACCAATGTATTTGGTCCCATGTCATTTTGATTTACCAATCTGAAGTTATGGTCTTTGACTTAAAGTGCCTTTTTGTTGACTTTTGAAAATGACCTATAATGTTGAAATTGATAACTTTTTGTGAGAGCATTTATTGGACTTGGAATGTGAAGATGAGTTGTAGGAAATGTCCTCCCCTTCAAGATGAGCATTGGATGGGATTTTTCTGATGAACCATGAAAAAGATATGCCTTGGTCAAGTTACAGTTGACTTTTCAGCGGTCCAAAAATAGAAACTTTTGCATCTTGATGATTTTTGAGCCATTCTTGTGAAATCATGATCAATACTTGATCAAATGATGATTGTGGCTTAAAAATAAGATGTCGACCAAAATTTTTGACTTTTGACTGCCAAATGACCATTTTGCCTCTGCAGTTGACTGTTGAGCAAATGGGACTTTTGACTGTGCAACTTGACCTTGTGAGCCTTGAAACTTGACATGTAGGTGCTTGACAATGTATATGAGCATATGGTACTTGATTGATCCCTTGAAAACCTCAACTTCCTTGCAAGAACCAAAACCCTAGTTTGAATGGCCTAGGAGAGTGGTTGACTGTGTAGCCCTTGAGTAAACTTTGAACCATTTGAGGTGATGCTGATAACTCCGCTGGGGATACCGTTATTGAGCTTTGTTGGAGGATTTGATGAACTCTGCTGGGGGATAGGAAGAACTTCGTCGAGGATGATCTTTTCTTGGTTTTTTGGCTGAGGATAACCCAGTTATATCCTGGTGGGAAATAACCTTTGAATAAAGTCCGGGAAGACGCGTTCGTGTTCTGCAGGGGATAACTTCCAGAATCTACTGGGGATAAGCTTCCTGCTGGGTAGATTGATTGAACTCTCCTGGGGAGATCTTTGAGACTGTACTGGGGAAGTGGCTCCACCGGGATGTCTGGTATTCCGCCGGGGAACAATCTTAGAATAAGACTGCCGGGGATGCTTGTTCAGGAACG
Source organism: Vicia faba (assembly GCA_948472305.1). Lineage (NCBI taxonomy): Eukaryota > Viridiplantae > Streptophyta > Magnoliopsida > Fabales > Fabaceae > Vicia > Vicia faba. The sequence continues at coordinate 1,120,597,179 of OX451738.1, read as the reverse complement.
TCTGTATGCTCCGTTGGGGAATGTTGAGATTTTCTGGGGATACCCAACTTCCTTAAGGCTGACAGTAGACTAACTCTGCTTGGGGAGAGTGTTGACTTGGTGGAGATACTGTGCCTTTTGGGGGCTGCTGGGAGACCAACTCTGCTTGAGGGAGAGTGTTGCTGAATCTTGTCTTACTCGGTGGGGAGTGAAGGTATCTTGGTTACATTCTTTAGCTGAACTTACCTTGGTACCTTGGTGGACAGAGCAACTAGATTGCTTAAACAACTCATTATTTCCCCTGTTTCCAATGTCACCTGTAATTAATCCTTTGTTTCGTATTCAAATATTTATGAGTTAGCAATTAGTGTCAAATGCATATATCACAATTGATCATTGGACGTTCTTTACAAAACAAAACAGAAAAAGGAAAAACAATTGGCAATTGGTCTGAAAAGATTGAATTTGTATTGATTTTTGAATTTGAATTTGCCTGTAAATAGGCGTTTATGTACAAGAGGCTGACGTCCTAGTAAGAGAACGCCGCCGAACAACAGAGTTTATACAATTTTTGTGAAAAGGGAAAACAAAACAGCTATGTGAAAAGAATAATCCCACTGGGTTCCGACTCTGTTATCGCCTTTATATCTTCGAGCGTCTCATCACTTGGCTGCTCCGTTGAAGATGAAGCTGACTGATCGATGCCGTCTGAACTTGATGTTGATACCGGATTCCGGATGCAAGGTGATTTCAATGAGACATAGTATTACGCTTTAATCCCTAACTTTTTCCTGGACCGCCCTTTCGGGTTTTTAGTCCACCGGGATACCCATTTTTGCCCAAGCCGCCCTTTCAGGTTTTCGACTTGCCGGGTGTACAGATTTTTTCATTTCATCCCTTATTTTTTCCCGAACCCTTTTGGTTCGCCGGGAAGCCCTTATTTTTCCCTAGGTATGTCAACTTAGTGGGTCTTTTATCATGCGTAGTATCTTTTTACTATGTCTGCATTGGCGGGGTGAGGAAGGTCGTCACCATCCATGGTGGTTAGAATCATGGCTCCTCCTGAGAACACATGTTTAACCACAAATGGCCCTTCGTACGTAGGGGTCCATTTGCCCCTGGGATCACTTTGAGGAAGAATAATGCGTTTGATTACCAGGTCCCCAACTTGATACTCTTGTGGTCTGACCTTCTTGTTAAATGCCCTGATCATCCGTTTTTGGTACGTCTGACCATGAAAAATAGCAGTGAGTCTCTTTTTGTCGATTAGGTTTAATTGATCAAGTCGAGTCTGGATCCAGTCATCCTCGCTCAAGCCTGCATCCTTCATTATCTGGAGAGAGGGTATCTGGACTTCAATCGGCAAGACTGCCTCCATGACGTAGACCAAGGAAAAGGGAGTTGCCCCGGTTGACGTTCTTCCTGAGGTACGATACCCATGAAGAGCAAACGGTAACATCTCGTGCCAATCTTTATAGGTCACTGTCATCTTCTGCACAATCTTTTTGATATTCTTATTCGCCGCTTCTACAGCCCCATTCATCTTCGGCCGGTAAGGAGAAGAGTTGTGGTGCTGTATCTTGAATTGCTCGCAGAGCTCAATGATCATCTTGTTATTAAGATTGGTACCATTGTCCGTAATAATCCTTTCCGGGACACCGTATCGACAGATCAGGTTGTGCCGAATGAACCGTGCCACGACGTTCTTGGTTACAGTGGCGTAGGAAGCTGCTTCAACCCACTTCGTAAAGTAATCAATCGCTACCAGGATGAAGCGGTGCCCGCTGGATGCCGTAGGTTTAATCTCGCCGATCATATCAATGCCCCACATTGCAAAAGGCCAAGGTGCTGTCAAGATGTTCAGAGGAACTGGAGGAACGTGCACCTTATCTGCATAAATCTGACACTTATGACATGTCCGAGAATGTTGGTAACAGTCGGCTTCCATTATGGACAAGAAATATCCTGCCCGAAGGATTTTCTTCGCCATAGTGTGTCCACTAGAATGTGTTCCGAAGGTACCTTCATGCAGCTCTGCTATGATCCTTTCTGCTTCAGCTTTATCCACACAACACAGTAAGGTTGAATCATGGTTTCGCTTGTACAGAATGCCGTTGCTGAGGAAGAACTTCGCTGCGAACCTTCTCAGAAACTTTTTGTCGTTGACAGATGCACCTTCAGGGTATTCTTGAGCTTCCAAGTACCTCTTCACTTCATGATACCAAGGTTTTTCAGTTACTATCTCAGCCTCAAGATCACAACAATATGCAGGTTCTTCCAACTTCCAGATAATGATCCGGGGAGCCTCGTTATCCCATTTGACTTTGAACATAGAAGACATCGTAGCCAACGCGTCCGCCAGCTGATTCTCCTCTCTTGGGAAGTGTTCAAAAGTTATCTTTGTGAAATGGGGGATCAATGTCAACACACACTCTTTGTAAGGGATAAGGTTTGGGTGTTTCGTATCCCACTCGCCTTTGATCTGATTGATCACGAGATCGGAATCTCCGAAGACACTAAAAAACTTGATCCTCAGGTCAATCGCAGCTTGAAGACCCATGATACACGCCTCATACTCCGCCATGTTGTTGGTACAGTTGAAACATAGCCGGGCAGTAAGTGGAGTATGAGTGCCTTGAGGGGATATGATTACAGCGCTAATGCCATTACCCAAAGTGTTCGAGGCTCCGTCAAAGTGCATAGACCATCGGGATCCTTCCTTAGGTCCTTCGTCTGGTCCAGGTACTTCACAATCAGTCACTACCATGATGTTCTCATCAGGAAATTCAAAGTTCATAGATTGGTAGTCATCCACTGCCTGGTGTGCCAAATGGTCTGCCAATACACTTCCCTTGATTGCTTTATGAGTGGTATATTGGATGTCGTATTCTGTCAAGATCATCTGCCATCTTGCTATTCTCCCGGACAAGGAAGGCTTTTCGAATATGTACTTGATAGGATCCATTTTTGAAATCAACAGAGTAGTGTGAGTCAGCATAAACTGTATCAGCCGGCGAGCAGCCCATACCAAAGCGCAACAAGTTTTCTCGAGCAGTGAGTATCGGGTCTCACAGTCGGTAAACTTTTTGCTAAGGTAATAAATGGCGTGCTCTTTTCGGCCAGACTCGTCATGTTGCCCCAGCACACACCCCATTGAGCTGTCAAGTACTGTCAGGTATAGTATTAGAGGTCTCCCTTCAACCGGTGGCATAAGAATGGGTGGTTCTTGGAGATACTCTTTGATTCTGCCGAAAGCGGCCTGACATTCATCATTCCAACGTACTACCTGATCTTTCTTCAGCAGCTTGAAGATTGGTTCACAGGTAGCAGTTAGGTGCGAGATGAATCGGGCAATGTAATTCAGCCGTCCTAGAAAGCCTCTGACTTCTTTCTCTGTCTTGGGAGCTGGAATCTCTTGTATGGATTTCACCTTGGCAGGGTCCACTTGAATACCTTTGTCGCTTACGACGAAGCCTAGCAGTTTTCCAGATCTTACCCCGAAGGTGCACTTGTTTGGGTTCAACCTCAGCTTATACAACTTCAACCGGTCAAACAGCTTCTGTAGATGGTCAAGGTGTTCCTCCTCAGTTTGGGACCTTGCAATCATATCGTCGACATATACTTCTATCTCATGATGGATCATGTCATGAAATAAAGCGACCATGGCACGTTGGTAGGTTGCCCCAGCATTTTTCAACCCAAAAGGCATGACCTTGTAACAAAAGGTGCCCCACTGAGTAACAAAGGTAGTCTTTTCCATATCTTCAGGAGCCATCTTGATCTGATTATAACCTGAAAAGCCGTCCATGAAGGAGAACACCTTATGCTGGGCAGTATTGTCAACCAGAACATCAATGTGAGGTAGGGGGAAGTCATCCTTGGGGCTGGCCCTGTTCAGATCCCTGTAATCGACACACATTCTGACCTTACCATCTTTCTTTGGCACTGGAACCACGTTGGCAACCCACTGAGGGTAAGAAGTCACTGCAAGAAAACCGGCATCAAATTGTTTCATAACCTCAGCCTTGATTTTCTCGGACATCTCTGGACGCATGCGGCAGACCTTCTGTTTTACTGGCGGGCAGTCTTCCTTGGTAGGCAAATGATGGACCACAATGTCGGTATCCAACCCAGGCATGTCTTCGTAAGACCAGGCAAAGATTTCCACATAGTCATGCAGCATCTGGATCAACCGTTGTTTCACACTGAGCTCTAGATTAGCACCAATCTTGACTTCCTTTCAGTCTGTCTCAGTACCCAGATTTACCGTTTCCACTGGCTCTTCATGTGGCTGAATGACCCTCTCTTCCTGGAGTAACAGTCTTGCAAGCTCTCCAGGCACTTCTCAATCATCTTCACCTTCGTCTTCGGCTAAGTTGATCGGATCTTCGAAGTCATAACTGGCAGTAGCAGAGTCGTTACCAGTGAGATCCAGAGTGGATTGGAACCTGTATGAGTGAGTGTGTGTAAATACAGCTGTTTTGCAATATATAAAGAAAGAAAGGGAGCGCAAGATTTGAAATGTGAAAAACGTCCAATGCTTTTATTCATGATATATGAAAGTGACAAACAAAAGCCCTCGCAAATAACACCACGGTGCCCCGGGTAAGACACCGGGCCATAAAGTTTCAAATTATTGTTTATTACAAATCCAAAACAAAGAAGTTCATTACTGGGTGACAAAAGTAATAGGTGTAAAGTCTTTTGAAGTGCAGTTTCTAGGTCCACCATTGGTCGTTGGGTAGATCCAGCTGTCGAATTCAGATTCTTCCACTTCATCTTCATCCCCAATAGCATTCACTCCTGGATTGGTGATGAGCACAGGAGGTCTTCCAATCCTTGCCTTGCGCACAACCTTCTGAGCTTCTGCAGTGAAACCCAAGCCAAAATTGTCAGTCTTTGGAGTGAAATCAGGAAGCCTTCCCCAGTTTGCGTACTTACCCTTCTCAATTACAGCCTGGGCGTCCTTTAAGGAGGCCATCTTCAAAGGAGAACCCTCTTCAGTCAGTGTTTCTGCTGCTGCCAATGTTTGTGGCACCTCTTCAAAATGTTGAAAGGGGGTCTCAATGAACTCCCAGTCCATTTCCACGTGCCTGAAGGAGTTGTGGTGGCTGACCATGTATTCCTCTTCCCCTTGCACTGTTACAATCTTCCCCCTGACCGGGTATTTGAGCTTCTGATGTAAAGTTGAAGTCACAGCTCCAGCCTTGTGGATCCACGGGCGACCCAGCAAATAAGAATAGGATGGACGGATGTCCATCACATAGAATTTTGAATCAAATACCTGCGAACCAACCCTGATTGGGATGTCAACCTCACCATGCACCATCCTTTTGGACCCTTCAAAGGCCCGGACAACGATGTTACTTGGCTTGAGCTCTAAACCTTCACAGTCCAGCCTGTCTAGAGCCTTCTTGGGCAGCACGTTCAGTGAAGAACCAGTGTCAACCAGTACGTGGGCAAGAGTAGTGCCCCTGCATTCAATGGAGACATGCAGGGCATCATTATGGTTCTTCCCCTTGGCCGTCAGATCAGAATCAGAGAAACCCAAACCATTATCAGCGGTTAAGTTGGCCACACAGTCGGTGAATTGATCAGTAGACGTTTCTTGTGGTACGTGGGCCGTCTTTAGGAAAGTAATCAGGGCCTTGGCATGGGCCTCTGAACACAGCAACAGTGATAGCATGGAGATTTTGGAGGGGGTGTGCCCCAGCTGTTCAACGACGTTGAAATCACTTTTCTTTATAATTTTGAGGATCTCTTCCATCTCTTGCTTGGAAGCCTCAACAGTGGTCTTCGGTGCCTCCGTCCGGGCAGGCACATCAGTAGCAATTCCCTTACCCCGAGCGTCAGATGACTCGGCAGCAGGGGTAGAAACTTGATCAGGGGGAAAATAGGCACACTGGCAGGTGTGATGACAAGAGGCCTCTGAATTACTGGAGGTGCAATGTCTGGTGAGAACAGTCTTCCACTACGAGTGACCTTAGCAGGCCCTTTAATATTGGTGACACCGGTACCAGTGTTGAACTCTTGTTTCACTCCCAGAACATAAACATCTGCCCCATAGTGCCATGGGACAGCTTTATCAGATTTGTAGGGGATGGGCCCCGGAACAGTAATGGTTATAGGAGCAATCTTGTGAACAGGCATAATTTTGATAGGTTTCTTTGAAGGAGCCTTGGAAGGTTTGTTGAAAATGGTAACAATTGAAACTTCTTCAATAGGGGTAGCAGGAACGACAGTCTTCTTAAACAAGATCTCTTTACTATCCATCAGGTTTTGGACGCCTGATTTCAGCAAAGAACAACCAGCAGGGGAATCAACACATAAAGGGCAACCTTTGCTACATCCCGGAAATAAACCGGCTAGCAACAGGTTCCTCTTGACGGTTAACAGCGGAGTAGCAACATCATCCATAAAAGCTACGTACAGATCCTCCTCAACAACATTCACTCCATGCTGAGGCATGGGAGCAGTCACAACATTTGGCCTTTCGGGCGCCTCGAACTGTATTTCCTTAGCATCAATAAGGTCCTGAACCTTATTCCTTAGGGCCCAACAGTCATCAGTGGAATGTCCCGGGCTATCAGAGTGATAAGCGTAACGGGCGTTGGGGTTGTACTTCGGAGATGCTGTGTTTACCAACTTCGGGGCTTCTTTGACTGTTACCAGGCTGGTTGACAGCAGTTGCGGCAGGATCTGAGAGAGAGTCATGCTGAGCCGAGTATAATGCCGTTTGGGCCTCTCAGCTCTGGGTTGGTTGTACTGTTGAGGAGCAGCAGCAGGCTTAGAAATAACCACCGCGTTGACAGCTTGGCGGCGTTCTGGTTTGTTTTGTCTCCTGGGACCGTACACAGCACTGGCCTCCTTCTTGAAGGGCTTCTTTTCAGTATTTGAGGAGGCACCCTTCTGTATCTTTCCCGATTTTATACCAGCTTCGATCCTTTCCCCAGTCAGGATTAGGTCTGTAAACCCAGCAGAGGAATTACCAATGAGATGATTGAAGAATGGACCGGATAGGGTCCCCAAGAACATGTCACTAGCTCACGGTCTGTCAATGGTGGCTGCACCCTGCCAGCCAGATCTCTCCATTTCTGTGCGTACTCCTTAAAACCTTCACCCGATCCTAGCGACATACCCTGGAGTTGGGTACGTGTGGGAGCGAGGTCGGAATTATATTGATACTGCTTGTAAAAAGCAGTGGCCAAATCCTCCCAGTTACGAATGTTGGTTCCATCCAGCTGATAGAACCATTCGAGATGAGTCCCTGAAAGACTCTCCTGGAAGAAGTGGATCCATAAGTTCTTGTCTGCTGTGTAAGGCTGGATCTTCCTTACATAAGAATGGAGGTGCATCTTAGGGAAGGAAGCCCCGTCATACTTCACAAAGGCAGGCGCCTTGAACTTGTGTGGGATCACCACCCCAGAAGATAACCCCAAGTCTCTGAAATCCAACCCAGGCACACGTTGAATTTCCATAGCATTTAACCTGTCCTCCAGATGTTTGTACCGGTCCTCAGCAGGAGGGTACTGTTCGTCATTGAAGTCTGTCTCAGTGTCAGAGACCACATGACTATGGACCTCTCTCCCTTGGTGACTGCCTTCCCCCACAGATGGAGTAGTCCTCTCAGCTTCATTCTGTAATGTATTCCCGAGTCTGCGCCCAGTGTTGAATAGCACAGTCCTCTTCTTCTTTTTCTTCTTCAGGAGCAAAGCCTTCAGCTCTTGTTGTCCTTGGGCCAAGTTCATGACCATCTCCTGGAATTGGGCGTTTTGGGCCTGGAGGGCCTTGATAGCTTGCTCGGTAGTGAGTTCAGGATTCATGATGCTTGAGTGCTGAAATAAACAGCGAAGAAGATTAAGCAACCTGTAGAAAAAAGGGGTACCTGTTATGCACATGATGCATGATATGCTATTTATGCAATGCATTCAAGGGTTCGAAAGTTCAAATTCGTTGTAGCCAAAAAAGAACACACTTTTTATTAGGAAATAAATTGTTCAGTACATCAAGGCCTCATGGGCGAAACATTACAAAGTAATTAATCCCAAAAGACACTGCGCATCCTCTTTGGAGCAATGTAAGTGTTGAGAGTCTTTTCCTCGTGCAGTAGACGCGTGAGCTCCAAGACCTTCTTCTCATTGGCATGTAGATTGGCTTCAAGAGAATTCCGTTCTTCCTTGAGTTGGATCCAAATTTTCTGCATTTCTTCCCAGGATGTAGGCATGTCAGGATGCTGAATAGTGTAGGGCACCACTCCTTCCAAGGCTGTCTCTTTGATCACAGGGAGAACATGAGGATATGGCATCACTAACTTTTGGGAGCGGGCTCGTACCCACTTGAGATAAGGCTCCAACGGGATGGAGTTCTTGTGCCCCAGTGTCTTGCTGTCTACCCTGTTGGGCATCCTCCAAGCTCTGATAAATCTCTGGCGAAGTCCTTGTGCATCATTATCGAAGTCAAAAACTATGTCAGTAATCAACATATCATGAGGGCCATCCCTCCGAGCATATCCAAACTGTCTCAAAGCCAAGCATGGGTTGTAAGTAATACCCCCTTTGATTCCAAGTAAAGGAACATTAGGAAACTCCCCGCAACAATCAATGATAGTGACGTCTCCTCTGGAACGAGAACACCAATGTATATCAGCATGCGTGAGAGTCATTAATCGTTGTGACCATCTCAAACCCCGCTCATTCTTCAAAACTGATTATGGAAGGTGCGAAATAAACCACCTTCCCAGGAGAGGAGTGCAGCACATAAGAACACCTCTTTTTTCTCATGGTTCGAGTGTACCATGAGTGAAGGATGTCCCCAAGCAACGTAGGTATAGGATTCCTGGACATGAAGATCTTGACAGCATTGATATCTATAAGCTGATCTGGCTTAGGGAACAGCACCAACCCATAGACAAGGAGGGCTACAACTTCTTCAAAGGCTTGTAGGTCAAGGGAATTCCAACACTCTTGGGCCTTCTCAAACAGAAACTTTGCCAAGAACCCTTTGATACCACTTCTGGCTTCCCAATGTCCCTTGATGTCAGATGGTTGTAGGCATAATGCTTTAGCAACCTCTTCAAGTTTTGGTTCCCTTTCCGTACCGTTGTAGGGTAGTTGACTGAGGATAGGGATCTTCAGAAGCTGGGAGAACTCTTCCAATGTAGGCACCAGTTGATAGTCCGGGAAAGTAAAACAGTGGTGCAGAGGGTCAAAGAACTGGAACAACACTTTCACTATATCCTCCTCAATGTAGGTATTGACCAAGCTGATGAGTCTACCATGCCTCTCACTGAAAGAAGAGTTCTCGGGAATCCTGGATATAAGTTCCTTAAGCTGAGGAGGGACCCTTACAAGGTTGACCTGGATTATCTTTCTGCGGATGGTTTCCATGTCCTACAAAATAAGAACAAAGATGAAGATTCGAACCCCTGAAGTGGTTAGTGGATGCATATGATGCTGTATGATGTTATGATGCTATAATAAGAGCACACCACAAGTATTCACAAAAGCAAACATGATAAGGCACACAAGTCACACCACAACCCTTAGAGTTTAGGCCAGCATGAAGTTTGGGGTACTACCCTCTTGAAGTTGGTGGGCTCAAACCTGTCCTATCAAAGTAACCGGGTTCTAAGGAGCTCAATATCATTGGATTGTTTTCTATGTTCATCGTTTCGATTTAGCCACTGAACTGGAGATCAAAATATCCCAAGAAAACAACCCTCAACTGAGTGTAGTATCGAGTATCAACCAACTTCGGACTGCACCATAGTCAATTATCTCACTACCCTAAAGAGGCCAGGATGGTTCAATTAAGGTTCCTAAGGTCAGTTGATGCTTCACGACACCACGCGGCGGCCCCGTACTCTCCTTGACTTGACTCAAGGGTTACCAGTACTCACCAAAGTGCCACATCAACGTAGCAGACTGCTTCAACCGTGTCGGTATACCCCGCACAGTTCCCTCACAGCCTTGTTGCTACTTTCTAAAAGGTATTCCCCAGATCCGGGTTAGGATCTATGAAACTCCAAGACAGGCCCACAATATTAAATCAAACAAAGCAAGCAATTGAAAACATAAGAGTGGTCTAATCCTAAGGTACACCTCACTTTATTAACATCCCCAGCAGAGTCGCCAATAGATACGCCCTGGATGGATACAAGAATCAGATCTTCAAACTCTTCAGACGTGCCCTGGCAGGATACAGGAATCGAGTCCGGAAAATAGTCGTCAACAGATACACCCTGGCAGGATACAGGAATCAGATCTTCAAACTCTTCAGACGTGCCCTGGCAGGATACAGGAATCGAGTCCGGAAAATAGTCGTCAACAGATACACCCTGGCAGGATACAAGAATCGGATCTTCAAACTCTTCAGACGTGCCCTGGCAGGATACAGGAATCGAGTCCGGAAAATAGTCGTCAATAGATACGCCCTGGATGGATACAGGAATCGGATCTTCAAACTCTTCAGACATGCCCTAGCAGGATACAGGAATCGAGTCCTGAAAATAGTCGTCAACAGATACGCCCTGGCTGGATACAGGAATCGGATCTTCAAACTCTTCAGACGTGCCCTGGCAGGATACAGGAATCGAGTCCGGAAAATAGTCGTCAACAGATATACCCTGGCAGGATACAGGAATCGGATCTTCAAACTCTTCAGACGTGCCCTGGCAAGATACGGGAATCGAGTCCAGAAAATAGTCGCTCACAAACATGCCCTGGCTGGATACAGGTATCGGATCTGGAATTGCGACAGTTGATAGTAATCATCTTTGTACTAACCTTTTTCCTGAAAAGACAAAACGTTAGTTGTATGCGATGTCCTGATGTATGACATGCGTGATGTCCTCAAAATAAATGAGATTGTATGTTCATGATGCGTATGTGCATGCTAATGTATGAAGATGTGATGTTTATGGATGTATTTTTGTCTAGGAAAGTAAATCCTTGACGAATGCCGGGAAATTGAATCCTGGGCTGATGTTGGGGAGTAGAGCTTTTTGTTCCGCTGAGGATGATGATTGCAAGAATAAACCGGTAGGAGAAGATGACTCCGTTGGGGAATAAACTTGCTGGAGAGATTGCTAGTTGTAGTTCTATTCCCTAAGCCAGACCAGCTTATAGATATCAATGCTGTCAAGATCTTCATGTCCAGGAATCCTATACCTACGTTGCTTGGGGACATCCTTCACTCATGTTACACTCGAACCATGAGAAAAAGAGGTGTTCTTATGTGCTGCACTCCTCTCCTGGGAAGGTGGTTTATTTCGCACCTTCCACAATCAGTTTTGAAGAATGAGCGGGGTTTGAGATGGTCACAACGATTAATGACTCTCACGCATGCTGATATACATTGGTGTTCTCGGTCCAGAGGAGACGTCACTATCATTGATCGTTGCGGGGAGTTTCCTAATGTTCCTTTACTTGGAATCAGAGGGGGTATTACTTACAACCCATGCTTGGCTTTGAGACAGTTTGGATATGCTTGGAGGGATGGCCCTCATGATATGTTGATTCCTAACATAGTTTTTGACTTCGATAACGATGCACAAGGACTTCGCCAGAGATTTATCAGAGCTTGGAGGATGCCCAAAAGGGTAGACAGCAAGACATTGGGGCACAAGAACTCCATCCCGTTGGAGCCTTATCTCAAGTGGGTACGAGCCCGCTCCCAGAAGTTAGTGATGCCATATCCTCATGTTCTCCCTGTGATCAAAGAGCCAGCCTTGGAAGGAGAGGTGCCCTACACTATTCAGCATCCTGACATGCCTACATCCTGGGAAGAAATGCAGAAAAAGCTGGATCCAACTCAAGGAAGAACGGAATTCTCTTGAATCCAATCTACATGCCAGTGAGAAGAAGGTCTTGGAGCTCACGCGTCTACTGCACGAGGAAAAGACTCTCAACACTTACATTGCTCCAAAGAGGATGCGCAATGTCTTTTGGGATTAATTACTTTGTAATGTTTCCCCCATGAGGCCTTGATGTACTGAACAATTTATTTCCTAATAAAAAGTGTGTTCTTTTTTGGCTACAACGAATTTGAACTTTCGAACCCTTAAATGCATTGCATAAATAGCATATCATGCATCATGTGCATAACAGGTACCCCTTTTTTCTACAGGTTGCTTAATCTTCTTCGTTGTTTATTTCAGCACTCAAGCATCATGAATCCTGAACTCACTACCGAGCAAGCTATCAAGGCCCTTCAGGCCCAAAACGCCCAATTCCAGGAGATGGTCATGAACTTGGCCCAAGGACAACAAGAGCTGAAGGCTTTGCTCCTGAAGAAGAAAAAGAAGATGAGGACTGTGCTATTCAACACTGGGCACAGACTTGGGAATACATTACAGAATAAAGCTGAGAGGACTACTCCATCTGTGGGGGAAGGCAGTCACCAAGGGAGAGAGGTCCCTAGTCCTGTGGTCTCTGACACTGAGACAGACTTCAATGACGAACAGTACCCTCCTGTTGAGGACCGGTACAAACAGCTGGAGGACAGGTTAAATGCTATGGAAATTCAACGTGTGCCTGGGTTGGATTTCGGAGACTTGGGGTTATCTTCTGGGGTGGTGATCCCACACAAGTTCAAGGCGCCTGCCTTTGTGAAGTATGACGGGGCTTCCTGCCCTAAGATGCACCTCCGTTCTTATGTAAGGAAGATCCAGCCTTACACAGCAGACAAGAACTTATGGATCCACTTCTTCCAGGAGAGTGTTTCAGGGACTCATCTCGAATGGGTCTATCAGCTGGATGGAACCAACATTCGTAACTGGGAGGATTTGGCCACTGCTTTTTACAAGCAGTATCAATATAATTCCGACCTTGCTCCCACGCGTACCCAACTCCAGGGTATGTCGCTAGGATCGGGTGAAGGTTTTAAGGAGTACGCACAAAAATGGAGAGATCTGGCTGGCAGGGTGCAGCCACCATTGACAGACTGTGAGCTAGTGGACATGTTCTTGGGGACCCTATCCGGTCCATTCTTCAATCATCTCATTGGAAATTCCTCTGCTGGGTTTACAGACCTAATCCTGACTGGGGAAAGGATCGAAGCTGGTATAAAATCGGGAAAGATACAGAAGGGTGCCTCCTCAAATACTAAAAAGAAGCCCTTCAAGAAGGAGGCCAGTGCTGTGTACGGTCCCAGGAGACAGAACAAACCAGAACGCCACCAAGCTGTCAACGCGATGGTTATTTCTAAGCCTGCTGTTGCTCCTCAACAGTACAACCAACCCATAGCTGAGAGGCCCAAACGGCAGTATACTCGGCTCAGCATGACTCTCTCTCAGATCCTACCGCAACTGCTGTCAACCAGCCTGGTAACAGTCAAGGAAGCCCCGAAGTTGGTAAACACAACATCTCCGAAGTACAACCCCAACGCCCGTTGCGCTTATCACTCTGATAGCCCGGGACATTCCACTGATGACTGTTGGGCCCTAAGGAATAAGGTTCAGGACCTTATTGATGCTATGGAAATACAGTTCGAGGCGCCCTAAAGGCCAAATGTTGTGCTGCTCCCATGCCCCAGCATGGAGTGAATGCTGTTGAGGAGGATCTGTATGTAGCTTATGTGGATGATGTTGCTACTCCGCTGTTAACCGTCAAGAGGAACCTGTTGCTAGCCGGTTTATTTCCGGGATGTAGCAAAGGTTGCCCTTTATGTGCTGATTCCCCTGCTGGTTGTTCTTTGCTGAAATCAGGCGTCCAAAACCTGATGGATAGTAAAGAGATCTTGTTCAAGAAGACTGCCATTCCTGCTACCCCTGTTGAAGAAGTTTCAATTGTTACCATTTTCAACAACCCTTCCAAGGCTCCTTCAAAGAAGCCTATCAAGATTATGCCTGTTCACAAGATTGCTCCTATAACCATTACTGTTCCGGGGCCCATCCCCTACAAATCTGATAAAGCTGTCCCATGGCACTATGGGGCAGATGTTTATGTTCTGGGAGTGAAACAAGAGTTCAACACTGGTACCAGTGTCACCAACATCATCGGGACTGCTAAGGTCACTCGTAGTGGAAGACTGTTCTCACCAGACATTGCACCTCATGTAATTCAGAGGCCTCTTGTCATCACACCTGCCAGTGTGCCTGTTTCCCCCCCTGATCAAGTTTCTACCCTTGCTGCCGAGTCATCTGACGCTCGGGGTAAGGGAATTGCTACTGATGTGCCTGCCCGGACGGAGGCACCGAAGACCACTGTTGAGGCTTCCAAGCAAGAGATGGAAGAGATCCTCAAAATTATAAAGAAAAGTGATTTCAACGTCGTTGAACAGCTGGGGCACACCCCCTCCAAAATCTCCATGCTATCACTGTTGCTGTGTTCAGAGGCCCATGCCAAGGCCCTGATTGCTTTCCTGAAGATGGCCCACGTACCACAAGAAACGTCTGCTGATCAATTCACCGACTGTGTGGCCAACTTAACCGCTGATAATGGTCTGGGTTTCTCTGATGCTGATCTGACGGCCAAGGGGAAGAACCATAATGATGCCCTGCATGTCTCTATTGAATGAAGGGGCACTACTCTTGCCCACGTACTGGTTGACACTAGTTCTTCACTAAACGTGCTGCCCAAGAAGGCTCTAGACAGGCTGGACTGTGAAGGTTTAGAGCTCAAGCCAAGTAACATCGTTGTCCGGGCCTTTGACGGGTCCAAAAGGATGGTGCATGGTGAGGTTGACATCCCGATCAGGGTTGGTTCGCAGGTATTTGATTCAAAATTCTATGTGATGGACATCCGTCCATCCTATTCTTGTTTGTTGGGTCGCCCGTGGATCCACAAGGCTGGAGCTGTGACTTCAACTTTACATCAGAAGCTCAAATACCCGGTCAGGGGGAAGATTGTAACAGTGCAAGGGGAAGAGGAATACATGGTCAGCCACCTCAACTCCTTCAGGTACGTGGAAATGGACGGGGAGTTCATTGAGACCCCCTTTCAACATTTTGAAGAGGTGCCACAAACATTGGCAGCAGCAGAAACAGTGACTGAAGAGGGTTCTCCTTTGAAGATGGCCTCCTTAAAGGACGCCCGGGCTGTAATTGAGAAGGGTGAGTACGCAAACTGGGGCAGGCTTCCTGATTTCACTCCAAAGACTGACAAATTTGGCTTGGGTTTCACTGCAGAAGCTCAGAAGGTTGTGCGCAAGGCAAGGATTGGAAGACCTCTTGTGCTCATCACCAATCCAGGAGTGAATGCTATTGGGGATGAAGATGAAGTGGAAGAATCTGAATTCGACAGCTGGATCTACCCAACGGCCAACGGTGGACCTAACAACTGGACTGCAAAAGACTTTACACCTATTACTTTTGTCACCCAGTAATGAACTTCTTTGTTTTGGATTTGTAATAAACAATAATTTGAAACTTTATGGCCCGGTGTCTTGCCCGGGGCACCGTGGTGTTATTTGCGAGGGCTCTTGTTTGTCCCTTTCATATATCATGAATAAAAGCATTGGACGTTTTTCACATTTCAAATCTTGCGCTCCCTTTCTTTCTTTATATATTGCAAAACAGCTGTATTTACACACACTCACTCATACAGGTTCCAATCCACTCTGGATCTCACTGGTAACGACTCTGCTACTGCCAGTTATGACTTCGAAGATCTGATCAACTTAGCCGAAGACGAAGGTGAAGATGATTGCGAAGTGTCTGGCGAGCTTGCAAGACTGTTACTCCAGGAAGAGAGGGCCATTCAGCCACATGAAGAGCCAGTGGAAACGGTAAATCTGGGTACTGAGACAGACAGAAAGGAAGTCAATATTGGTGCTAATCTAGAGCTCAGTGTGAAACAACGGTTGATCCAGATGCTGCATGACTATGTGGAAATCTTTGCCTGGTCTTACGAAGACATGCCTGGGTTGGATACCGACATTGTGGTCCATCATTTGCCTACCAAGGAAGACTGCCCGCCAGTAAAACAGAAGGTCCGCCGCATGCGTCCAAAGATGTCCGAGAAAATCAAGGCTGAGGTTATGAAACAATTTGACGCCGGTTTTCTTGCAGTGATTTCTTACCCTCAGTGGGTTGCCAACGTGGTTCCAGTGCCAAAGAAAGATGGTAAGGTCAGAATGTGTGTCGATTACAGGGATCTGAACAGGGTCAGCCCCAAGGATGACTTCCCCCTACCTCACATTGATGTTCTGGTTGACAATACTGCCCAGCATAAGGTGTTCTCCTTCATGGACGGCTTTTCAAGTTATAATCAGATCAAGATGGCTCCTGAAGATATGGAAAAGACTACCTTTGTTACTCAGTGGGGCACCTTTTGTTACAAGGTCATGCCTTTTGGGTTGAAAAATGCTGGGGCAACCTACCAACATGCCATGGTTGCTTTATTTCATGACACGATCCATCATGAGATAGAAGTATATGTCGAAGATATGATTGCAAGGTCCCAAACTGAGGAGGAACACCTTGACCATCTACAGAAGCTGTTTGACCGGTTGAAGTTGTATAAGCTGAGGTTGAACCCAAACAAGTGCACCTTCGGGGTAAGATCTGGAAAACTGCTAGGCTTCGTCGTAAGCGACAAAGGTATTCAAGTGGACCCTGCCAAGGTGAAAGCCATACAAGAGATGCCAGCTCCCAAGAGAGAGAAAGAAGTCAGAGGCTTTCTAGGACGGCTGAATTACATTGCCCGATTCATCTTGCACCTAACTGCTACCTGTGAACCAATCTTCAAGCTGCTGAAGAAAGATCAGGTAGTACGTTGGAATGATGAATGTCAGGCCGCTTTCGGCAGAATCAAAGAGTATCTCCAAGAACCACCCATTCTTATGCCACCGGTTGAAGGGAGACCTCTAATACTATACCTGACAGTACTTGACAGCTCAATGGGGTGTGTGCTGGGGCAACATGACGAGTCTGGCCGAAAAGAGCACGCCATTTGTTACCTTAGCAAAAAGTTTACCGACTGTGAGACCCGATACTCACTGCTCGAGAAAACTTGTTGCGCTTTGGTATGGGCTGCTCGCCGGCTGATACAGTATATGCTGACTCACACTACTCTGTTGATTTCAAAAATGGATCCTATCAAGTACATATTCGAAAAGCCTTCCTTGTCCGGGAGAATAGCAAGATGGCAGATGATCTTGACAGAATACGACATCCAATATACCACTCATAAAGCAATCAAGGGAAGTGTATTGGCAGACCATTTGCACACCAGGCAGTGGACGACTACCAATCTATGAACTTTGAATTTCCTGACGAGAACATCATGGTAGTGACTGATTGTGAAGTACCTGGACCGGACGAAGGACCTGAGGAAGGATCCCGATGGTCTATGCACTTTGACGGAGCCTCGAACGCTTTGGGTAATGGTATTGGCGCTGTAATCATATCCCCTCAAGGCACTCATACTCCACTTACTGCCCGGCTATGTTTCAACTGTACCAACAACATGGCGGAGTATGAGGCGTGTATCATGGGTCTTCAAGCTGCGATTGACCTGAGGATCAAGTTTTTTAGTGTCTTCGGAGATTCCGATCTCGTGATCAATCAGATCAAAGGCGAGTGGGATACGAAACACCCAAACCTTATCCCTTACAAAGAGTGTGTGTTGAAATTGATCCCCCATTTCACAAAGATAACTTTTGAACACTTCCCAAGAGAGGAGAATCAGCTGGCAGACGCGTTGGCTATGATGTCTTCTATGTTCAAAGTCAAATGGGATAACGAGGCTCCCCGGATCATTATCTGGAAGTTGGAAGAACCTGCATATTGTTGTGATCTTGAGGCTGAGATAGTAACTGAAAAACCTTGGTATCATGAAGTGAAGAGGTACTTGGAAGCTCAAGAATACCCTGAAGGTGCATCTGTCAATGACAAAAAGTTTCTGAGAAGGTTCGCAGCGAAGTTCTTCCTCAGCAACGACATTCTGTACAAGCGAAACCATGATTCAACCTTACTGCGTTGTATGGATAAAGCTGAAGCAGAAAGGATCATGGCAGAGCTGCATGAAGGTACCTTCGGAACACATTCCAGTGGACACACTATGGCGAAGAAAATCCTTCGGGCAGGATATTTCTGGTCCATAATGGAAGCCGACTATTACCAACATTCTCGGACATGTCATAAGTGTCAGATTTATGCAGATAAGGTGCACGTTCCTCCAGTTCCTTTGAACGTCTTGACATCACCTTGGCCTTTTGCAATGTGGGGCATTGATATGATCAGCGAGATTAAACCTACGACATCCAACGGGCACCTCTTCATCCTGGTAGCGATTGATTACTTTACAAAGTGGGTTGAAGCAGCTTCCTACGCCACTGTAACCAAGAACGTCGTGGCACGGTTCATTCGGCACAACCTGATCTGTCGATACGGTGTCCTGGAAAGGATTATTATGGACAATGGTACCAATCTTAATAACAAGATGATCACTGAGCTCTGCGAGCAATTCAAGATACAGCACCACAACTCTTCTCCTTACCGGCCGAAGATGAATGGGGCTGTAGAAGCGGCGAATAAGAATATCAAAAAGATTGTGCAGAAGATGACAGTGACCTATAAAGATTGGCACGAGATGTTACCGTTTGCTCTTCATGGGTACCGTACCTCAGCAAGAACGTCAACCGGGGCAACTCCCTTTTCCTTGGTCTACGGCATGGAGGCAGTCTTGCTGATTGAAGTCCAGATACCCTCTCTCCAGATAATGAAGGATGCAGGCTTGAGCGAAGATGTCTGGATCCAGACTCGACTTGATCAATTAAACCTAATCGACGAAAAGAGACTCACTGCTATTTGTCATGGTCAGACGTACCAAAAACGGATGATCAGGGCATTTAACAAGAAGGTCAGACCGCAAGAGTATCAAGTTGCCGACCTGGTAATCAAACGCATCATTCTTCCTCAAAGTGATCCCAGGGGCAAATGGACCCCTACGTACGAAGGGCCATTTGTGGTTAAACATGTGTTCTCAAGAGGAGCCATGATTCTAACCACCATGGATGGTGACTGTTTACCTTGGGTTTTGGTAAACAACCGCTGATCCTCCAAATGGTTACTTATTTGGTTACTCGCAGGATCGATCAGATTGATCCTATGGACATAGGTTGATTTTGAAGTTTGATTAAGTTGGATAAGGCTTTAAATAAAAGGTTTCAAGTAAATTGCATAAAGGAAAGGCTTGGTAAAATAAACAGGCCTTTAAAGTAAAGGTTCGACAGGAAATGTAAAGAGAAAAGCAAGTAAAATTCTGGAAAAGTAAATGACTTTAATTGATAAAATTGGTGTTTCACACATACATTTCTCAACAATTCTTTCTCACACGCTGGGTACTCGAATCTATATGAGTGACTTTGTATAGAATTGTGAACACACGCGAGAAACTACATGTCTACTCCTATTTATACTAAAACATCCCAAGTAACCGTCGGGCAGTTACACTGCTTCGAGATCAATCCACTTGGCACGTTCTCCATGCTCGACGCTCCAGATCCTTGCACGTTTGCACGTGGTAACTGCTGGAAACCGTTTTCCCTCCAAACACTTGAATTTCAAACTGCTCCACTCTGAACCATCGAACACTTTCGTCAAGAGACATCTTCGACGAGAAACTCCTTCGACGTCGAAGGCAATCATCCTTCTTCCTTGGAAGAAATCTTCTAAGTATTTTGCCATCTTTCGACGGGCACTTCGACAGACTTAGCCAGTCGAAAGCATCTTTCAGCTTTTAATGGCTGACATCAATCAAAACAAAGGTGTCGAATTTAGGAGCCAACAAATTGCCCCCCAAGAATGCCTTATTTCGACTCTGAAAGAAAAAGGCATTCTTTGAAACGCCATTCGACACCTATCTTTCCACGCTTAGTCACAAGTTAACTTGTGCACTTTTTGTTGCTTTTTACCAACTATTGGCAATCCCAAGAAAACCATCATTGATTTGATCCTAGGACGTCACTTTCAGTACGGCGTGCAGTACCAAACGTCATTTCAGAATTTGTCATTATGACAAATCCCAAAAACGAGGACGCACGCTGCGTCCCTCTGTTTCTGCAGAAACGGCCAAAACAACAGGAGGCTGCCACGCGTCCCACTAACTCCTGCAGCATTAAATGGCATTTAATGTCCTCGTTATTAGGGATTTTTCCCACTACTATAAATAGCAGTGAATATCCCATTGTGGGACTTTTTACGCCAACTAGCCTTCAAACTTCCTTGCTTCCATACAAGCTTGTTCTCTTTGCAGAAAACTCTTCCTCTTTCACTTCATCTCTAACCTCATTTCAAACAATGGCCTCTGCTTCTACTGCTCCTAGTGCTAACGCACCAACTGAACATGTTAAACCCAAGGTCTTCGTCACTGCCCCAGTAGTAAACTCTACAGGCAAACGAAGGGTTCCTGAACCTTCTGACATCGCCGTTCGCGATGCTTACTCGCGCCACTTGATGATCCCGGTTGGATACTCCAACCAAATCTTCGCAATGTCTGGCCCCATGAATCCAAGTATCTCTGAAGCTCTGAAGATCAAGAGCTACTTCCCAATCGTCGAGAAACTCAAGCCAGTAGCATGCGCCAAGAAAGACGCAGAAGACAACGAAGACCCTACTCGTGAAAAAATCGACCTCCGCTTCTTCAACAGAGGGGTTAGGGTCTTCAGGTCTTGCCCTAATCTGACCTCCGATTATGTTGCTTGGCTAACAAAGTTGGAGAAACATCAAACCTCGATCTGGAAGGATATGGGAATCTTCGACTTAGTGATACTGTCGAAGACGGGTTTGAACTACTCCCCAGAGATGCTGATAGCTTCACTGTTGTTCTGGGATTACTCCCACTTCACTTTTCATCTTCCATGTGGGATGCTAACCCCCACACTCTTCGATGTGGCAGCTATTACTGGCCTTCGACCAACCGGAGATTACTTCGATCCGGAGGAGATGTCGGAGGACCAAATTGGCTTCTCTGAGACCAAACCCACATACACCACTTTCATCAACCATTTTCATGACAGGTCGACAGATACCGTGTCGGATGTCGAACACATAGCGTTTCTAGCCTTATGGCTAACTCGCTTTGTGTTTTGCTCGAAGTCTCTACAGGTGACCAAAAAGATGGTCACTCTTGCTACTCAACTGCATCACCGCCAAAACATCTGTTTGGCAGAACTGATTCTGGCTAGTCTCTATGACTCGATCAGCAATGGGGCTACTCTTCTGAAACATATCGAGGACAGGGCCAGCTTGCTACTTGCTGGGCCTTTTTGGCTACTTCAACTGTGGCTCAATGCCACTTTCGAATCTTTCTTGCCCAAGAGGGTTCAGATAAATGAACAGGCTCCGGCGATAGCGAATAGACGCATCGAAGCAATCAGGCTGGCTCTGCTGACACCTGTGGAAGATGGCCTGGAGTTTCAACAAACCTTCACCAACTTCGTTCTCATGTTCGCTCGAAGGAAGGAATTTGTTTCAACTATGGCTCCATTCGCTCAACGGCGGGTGGGGCCAGCATGGTTCACAAGGCCACATCCAAAGGAGTCGAGTGGTCCCAATGTCGATGAGCATACAATACTTTGGGAGGCGTTCCTTACACCAAGGATCATGCCTCTTCGATTTAAGAGTTCCAAGACTCATTTGAGTCTGCTTGCCTATCAACCAAATCTGGTATCTCGCCAGTTTGGTATTATCCAAACCCTGCCTTCTCCGATTTTTCAAAGAGAGAAGTCAATGTTGTACTTCTGCAACGATTATACAGAAGAAGCTGCCATCAAGCATATAGGAAGATATGCTGGTCGAACAATCCTCTCGCTGTTTAACTACCAGCTTAATTTCCTTTGCTCACCATCCTTCGAGGAGTGGTGGAGAAGCTATTATGCTGAGTACTTCTTCGACGAGAAGGACTTTATGGCTGAGCTGCAGAAGTCTTTTGTCCTTGTGTTGGACAAAGTAAAGAAATGTAAGTTCATGCTCTCACATTACTTTTTGTCTTTCTCTTCGACTGCTAGCCTGTTAACTTTTCATTTGCTTCCAGTTGTTCGAAAGCCTGTAGCCAAGAAGGCTACAGAAGGTCAACAGGGGGGAGCCCCTTCAACAAAACCTCCACCGCCGGCGAAGACTGCAGCGCCGGCGAAGACCACAGGCAACCAACAGGGGGAAGGCTCTTCGAAGAGGCCTCCTATATCGGTAACCAGACTTTCTTCATTTTTCTTCTGGCTTTCGATTTTGATTTTCGATGTAATTATTAAATCGAATTCCCATTGGTTTTCTAGGCACCTTCGCCCAAGAAACGGCCAGGACTGGTGGTCGAATCTGGGAGTGATGAAGAAAGTGACTCTCCTCCTGCCCCCTTAAAAAGGCGAAAGTTAACGAAGGATGCTTCTGTTCCTGCTCCTGCTCCTGAAGGTCGAACCGTCAGAATAAAGGTTGCTGTGAGAAAGCCTAGGCCACCTCCAGTGATCATCGAGGAGCCAACTGAGGAGGAACTGAACGTTCTTCTTAACAAACCTGTCGAAAGTGACAATTCCAGCCCTGGGGCTGAAGTTAATCCACAGGTAATCCCTTAGACCTTTTTTATAACTTAGGCATAAATACCCGTATTCGATTGTGTCTCTTTCGACCTCTGACGATTTGTCTTCTTTCCCTTTTCAGGACACTACTGAAAGTTCTCCACCAAGGACCTCAGAAACGCTGGAATCTGCTGAACTTAGCAGGCCTCAGGAAAAAGACTTGGGCAATGACGAAGCCCATACTGAGAATGAGGCCAATGCTGAAACAGTGGAGAAAACAACAGAAGAACCTATGGTGGAGGAACAACAGCCAGTGGAGGAACAACAGCCAGAAACGGTTCAGGTGGTGGATTTGTCAGAAGAGAATCAAGAAGAAAGGGACCAAGGCAATGATGTCGAAGAAAATCAAAATGATGCCGACGAAGAGAACCAAGGTGGTACTGGCGAAGGACACCAGGGTGACGCTAGCGAAGAGCCACAAAATGACGCTGGCGAAGGACCCCAGGGTGATGCTAACGAAGAACCACAAGTCGATGCTGGTACTGCCTCAATCAGAGTCGAAGAGCAACCAGTCGAGGCACTTAGCACTCAAGAACCTCAAACCCAAGATAATACTATTGCAAGGGTTACCTCCTCGAAGCACAGGTCAAAAGAGGACTTGGAACGCTTGAAACAAACTGACCCTGTTAGCTACCTTAATGCAATCATCGAGAGTAAGAGTTCGTCTGACACTAGTCAGGAAATTCCTACCCTGTCGGGGAAGTCTACTGAAACTTCTCCTCTTGATGATGCATTGGCGAAGGTTAAGGCCCAGTTCTTCAAGAGGGACTTGATGAAGACTTTAGAGGGGGACCCCACTGCTCCATCATGCTTAAAAGAGGTCTTGAATGCTGTCGACTTTGAAGCTGTAGCCCCAGAAATCTCAGACTTGATCATGGAGTTACACTCTATGATTGATCAAGTTTCAGCGGATTTCAGGCGCCAAAGAGGGTTTAACAGTCAGCTTGAAGTGCTGTATGGCAAAAGCTCATCTGCGTGGACTGCTGTCTCAGATTCGAATTCCCATTGGTTTTCTAGGCACCTTCGCCCAAGAAACGGCCAGGACTGGTGGTCGAATCTGGGAGTGATGAAGAAAGTGACTCTCCTCCTGCCCCCTTAAAAAGGCGAAAGTTAACGAAGGATGCTTCTGTTCCTGCTCCTGCTCCTGAAGGTCGAACCGTCAGAATAAAGGTTGCTGTGAGAAAGCCTAGGCCACCTCCAGTGATCATCGAGGAGCCAACTGAGGAGGAACTGAACGTTCTTCTTAACAAACCTGTCGAAAGTGACAATTCCAGCCCTGGGGCTGAAGTTAATCCACAGGTAATCCCTTAGACCTTTTTTATAACTTAGGCATAAATACCCGTATTCGATTGTGTCTCTTTCGACCTCTGACGATTTGTCTTCTTTCCCTTTTCAGGACACTACTGAAAGTTCTCCACCAAGGACCTCAGAAACGCTGGAATCTGCTGAACTTAGCAGGCCTCAGGAAAAAGACTTGGGCAATGACGAAGCCCATACTGAGAATGAGGCCAATGCTGAAACAGTGGAGAAAACAACAGAAGAACCTATGGTGGAGGAACAACAGCCAGTGGAGGAACAACAGCCAGAAACGGTTCAGGTGGTGGATTTGTCAGAAGAGAATCAAGAAGAAAGGGACCAAGGCAATGATGTCGAAGAAAATCAAAATGATGCCGACGAAGAGAACCAAGGTGGTACTGGCGAAGGACACCAGGGTGACGCTAGCGAAGAGCCACAAAATGACGCTGGCGAAGGACCCCAGGGTGATGCTAACGAAGAACCACAAGTCGATGCTGGTACTGCCTCAATCAGAGTCGAAGAGCAACCAGTCGAGGCACTTAGCACTCAAGAACCTCAAACCCAAGATAATACTATTGCAAGGGTTACCTCCTCGAAGCACAGGTCAAAAGAGGACTTGGAACGCTTGAAACAAACTGACCCTGTTAGCTACCTTAATGCAATCATCGAGAGTAAGAGTTCGTCTGACACTAGTCAGGAAATTCCTACCCTGTCGGGGAAGTCTACTGAAACTTCTCCTCTTGATGATGCATTGGCGAAGGTTAAGGCCCAGTTCTTCAAGAGGGACTTGATGAAGACTTTAGAGGGGGACCCCACTGCTCCATCATGCTTAAAAGAGGTCTTGAATGCTGTCGACTTTGAAGCTGTAGCCCCAGAAATCTCAGACTTGATCATGGAGTTACACTCTATGATTGATCAAGTTTCAGCGGATTTCAGGCGCCAAAGAGGGTTTAACAGTCAGCTTGAAGTGCTGTATGGCAAAAGCTCATCTGCGTGGACTGCTGTCTCAGATTCGACTTCTCGAATTGCTGAGTTGTCGAAACAAAAAGCGTCTTTACAGGAAAGAGTCGATGCCATTGATCGAGAGAACGTTTCCTTCCGGGCACAAATCGCAGAAATAGAGGCGAAGATAAACGCCAACACTGTACTCAAGGAGGAAATTCTTTCGACCATCTCAGACACTGAGAGCCAGACTGAGATCAAACAAGGCCTGGAATTCGCTGAGAGGGCCCAAAGCCTCGACGCTCAAATTGCCAAACTAGTGCAGGAAAACTCCTGGTGCAAGAAGAGGTTGGAGCTGCAGCACGCCAAGTATCTTCGACTCAGGAACTCTCTTAATTTTTGATTGATTCTCTTTTGTAACCATCTTCTGTAATCGTTATTCGACAACAATTGCCATCTTGGCTGAAATTAATAAAATTTCCATTTTGGCATTTTTTATGGTTAATTTAGACTTCTTTTATTATTTTATTTTTATCTCTTGAAGTATAGGTTTGTATTTTTTCAAATATTTACCATTTACTCTCAAGAGCCTTTTATCTCCACCTAACTCTTCGACTTCATAGGCTCCACCAGAAAAAGTTTGGATAACTCTGAAGGGTCCTTCCCACTTGGGTGACCATTTCCCCATGCTTCGATCCCTTCGATCCATGGGAAGAATTACCTTCCAAACTAGTTCTTCAGGCAAAAATACCTTAGGTTTTACCTTTTTATTATAAGAGTCTTCTACTCTTTTCTTCTGAAGCCTGAGTAAGTCGAGAGCGCGTAATCTCTCTTCGTCTAAATCCACCAGTTCATCTAACATCATGTTCCAATAAACTTCAGAAGGAATATCATAATGCCTCTGAACCCTTGCAGATTGAAGACAAATTTCTGCTGGCAACACTGCATCATGGCCAAAAGTTAGCCTATATGGTGTTGTCCCAGTGGCTTCTTTTGGGGACGTTCGACAAGCCCATAAAATCTGGTCTAACGTCTTATGCCAATTCTTTGGCTTCTTCCCAACATGTTTCTTTATCAAGCCAATCACCACTTTGTTAGCTGCTTCGACTTGACCATTCGCCTGTGCATAATAAGGCGTGGATGTTAGGAGTTTGAAACCTGTTTCCTGAGCAAATTCCTGCATCTTTCGACCAGTGAAAACTGACCCTTGATCAGTTGTTATTGTCTCAGGAATTCCATATCTAAAGATAATGTTCTTTTGAATAAATTCAATGACATTTTCTTGGTCCACATTGACTAAAGGGATAGCTTCGATCCACTTAGTAAAATAATCAATGCCTACCAATATGTATTTCTGACTCTTTGATGATGCTGGTCGAATCTCTCCAATGAGATCCAACGCCCATCCTCTAAAGGGCCAAGGCTTCACTATCGAGTGAAGTTCGCTTGCTGGTACATGTTGGATGCCTGTATGAACTTGACACTCTTGGCAACCTTTGGCGAACTCAACACAATCTTTCAGCATAGTGGGCCAATATAGTCCTTGTCGAAACAACAACCATTTCATCTTATGGCCTGCTTGGTGAGCCCCACATGCCCCAGCATGCGTAGTCGAAAGGGCTATGTATGCTTCAGTTTCACTTAAACATTTCAGCAACACCCCTTCAGGCGTCTTCTTGAATAACTCATTACCCATGAGTACAAAACTCAACGCCCTATATTTTGTTTTTCGTTCTGTCGAAGCTCCTGGATTTTGAAGATAGTCCACAATAGGTTTCCTCCAATCTTGCTCTGACAAATTATCAATGAACGAAATCTCGAAGTTACTGTGATCAGCATATCCTAGCCTCGTCGATTCCAAGTCTGATGGTGATAGACAAGTTGCTTTTATCTTTTCTCGAACTTCGATTGCTCTTTGTAACCTCGTTTTTGAAATCTTATACCCAGATGCAATTTGTGCCAAGTCATTGGCTATTTGATTTTCGACTCTGGGTATGTGTCGGATATTGATACTTTCGAATTTTTTCAACAAACGATTTGCTATCACAAAGTACATAATGAGATTTTCCCTTATGCATTTATATTCCTTTGTGACTTGCTTGATGACTAACTCTGAGTCTCCCATTATTTCGACTCGAGTTGCCCCCAATTCCAACAATATCTCAAGGCCAGTAATTAGAGCTTCATACTTAGCCTCATTGTTCGAACAAGAACCTGATATTTTGTACTTGAATGTTGTTGGAATTTTATCTGGAGAAATAATCAAGACTCCTACTCCTGTTCCATCTTTATGGCTGGAACCATCGAAGTAGAATTTCCAAGGTTCTATCTCCACATAATTAATATCCTCGACTTGAATTGAGTGGTCGACTATGAAGTCTGCAACCACTTGTCCTTTTACTTCCTTAAGAGGCATAAAGGTTAAGGAGTATTCAGTTAATGCTAATGCCCACTTGCCAATTCGACTATGCAAGATAGGTTTCGACAACATATATTTGAAAACATCAAAATGAGACGAAACATAAACATCAACTGGTTTTATATATTGCTTGAGTTTTGTACAAGAAAAATACAGACATAGACACAATTTTTCAACTTCGCTATATCTAGTTTCTGCATCATTCAAAACTCGACTGAGATAGTAAATGGGTCTTTCGACTCCATTTTCATCCTCTTGGGCTAACATACTTCCCAGAGTTTTGTCAGATGCAGCTATGTACAATCTCATACTCCTATTGCTACAAGGAGGCACCAAAATAGGTGGCTTAGTGAGGTACCCTTTGATTTTGTCGAAGGCTTCTTGTTGCTCTTGCCCCCATTCGAACCCCTCTTTATTCAGTCGAAGTAAGGGTGAAAAGGCCTGAGCTTTCCCACTTAGATTAGATATAAACCTCCTTAAGAAATTTATCTTGCCTAAGAGAGATTGCAATTCCTTCTTATTCGATGGCGCTTTCGCTTCCAGAATTGCCTTCGTCTTGTTCTGGTTGATTTCGATTCCTTTCTTGTGGACAACGAAGCCCAAGAAATCTCCAGCTTTCACACAGAACGCACACTTCAAAGGGTTCATCTTCAGACCATGTTCTCTCATTCTTTCGAATGATTGTCGAAGGTGGTCAATGTGATTCTTCCTGGAAACAGATTTTATAACAATATCATCAATATAAACTTGCATAAAAGTGTTAATAAAATCATGGAAGATAGTATTCATTGCTCGCTGGTACGTTGCCCCAGCGTTCTTTAGGCCAAAAGGCATCACTACCCATTCGTAAGTGCCTAAGGCCCCAGGGCATCGAAAAGCTGTTTTCGACACATCCTCTTCAGCAATGAATATTTGATTATATCCTGAATAACCATCGAGCATACTCAGGTATTCATAACCAGCGGCAGAATCGACTAGCATTTCCGCCACAGGCATAGGATATTCATCTTTGGGGGTGGCAGCATTCAAATCTCTGAAATCTATGCACACCCTTAATGTGCCATTTTTCTTAATCACTGGCACAATATTTGCAATCCATTCGACATACCTTGTAACACGGATGAATTTGCATTTCAGAAGTCTTTCGACCTCCGTTTTGATCTTCGACAATATTTCTGGAGCGAAGCGCCTTGGATTTTGCTTGATTGGCTTCTTTCCAGGTTTGATTGGCAACTGAAGTTCTACCAATCCTCTGCCGAGACCAGGCATTTCGTCATAATCCCATGCAAAACAGTCTTTAAACTCTTTCAGCAATTGGATTACTTCCAACCTAAGTTCTGGATCAATTTTGGCGCTGATGTAAGTTGGCCTCTTCTCTGATCCTTCGCCTAAGTTGATTTCTTCTAAAGGGTCCTGTGCTAACATTTTAATGTTGTTCGCCAAGGGATCCTTTTCGAAGCCCAAAGGCTCATCGTCATAGATGGCGTCGAGCCTCTGTTCCTGCATTTCTTCTGGCATGATATCAGGAGGTTTTGGATCGAAATCCTTTCCTGGGCCAACAGCAGATAATTGTTGATCATTGGCCTGTGTGTCCGTATACTTTACTTCGGCTTCGAGAGCCGTTATCATCTTGGTTTCGGCTACATAAGCCGAAATTCGCTGCAAAGATTGTGACTCATTCATTATCACTGAATTCACTTCCCCAACCTGTTGGTTGGATATCAGTTAACCCACTGAAGTCTATGTGGGACAAGTCTTCTCTGTCCCATTGGAAACCATGCTCAGGATGCAGGTATAGGGAACAAAAGGTGTTTGGCGCTGGCGCCATGTCGAAGTCAGGTGTTGGACATGGCCCTATGTGAGCCAAGTTTTTGTCGAAATCTGCCACACCCAAGTGATTCACTTCGCCAAGGTAGTAGCTTTGATCTGCCTCTATGTTTTCGACCATCCCATCTGGACGCCATAGCAGCAGTCTTTGGTGCATCGATGAAGGCACAGCGCCTACACCATGAATCCACTCACGGCCTAACAAAAGGTTGTAGTTAGGTTTGGCCGATATGACCATGAACATCGTTGGTCGAAGGATCGACCCAACTTTGATATCTAGCTGGATCACTCCCATGGTGGTCCCAATGCCGCCCTCATAGTTCGACAGGACCATATTGTGAGGTTTAATGTCCTCATCTCTTTTGCCAATCTTCCTTAGCATAGAGTGAGGGATAATATTGATGGTTGCCCCACAATCGACCAATATTTTATTCACAGTAGTTTCTTCGAGCTTAGCCCTTATGAATAAAGGCTTGAGGTGATTCTTCATCGCCTCTGTAGGTGGCTCGAAGAAGCCATTTTGTTCCTCTGTAGTACCATTGTCCATGACAAAATAACACACTGGCCTATGTTTGGCCATTTCTTGTTCCACCTCCCAGTCACTTGCTTCGACTTCTACCTGTCGATTGAATTCCCTGGGCAGCACTGAAACAATATTCACCATTATATCCAAAGTATCGTCGGACTCAGCATCGTCTTCGTCTTCGACTTCACTTTGGTTAGGCCAAACTAGCCTGTTGGTAACTGGTTCTCTCTCTAGAGGCTTCCTTTGTTTCCTTTGAGGAACATTCGAACTAGTTTCTGCCTTAGGTTCGTTGGCAGCCTCCCTTTCAGCTTTTCGTCTCCTTTGATATCTCCTCCATTGGGATCGAGACATAGGGTTTTTACCCTTGTAGTTGCTGGACACTTGTGCAACCTTAGGTGCAGCAACTTGAGGCTCTTTCCTCTGAGTCAAAGAGGAACCTCTTGGCACATCGAAAGAATGCCATTTCTCTTCACTTGGCCTTTTCCGGCCAGAGGTTTTGTACCAAGTGTCTACTGGTACATTTGTTGGAGGCCTAAAAGTCAATGGCCTCTTGTCTTGATTAGAACCCCTTCTGGGATCATGTCGAAGGTCAGCATTCTCACTTCTCTTGTTCGCTGCTCTCACGCCTTGAATGTGCTCAGCAGCTTTTTTATCAAAGATCGAACTGCATCTTGGACACAGCATCACCTCTGATTTCTTCTTCTGGCATCTTTGTAAAAAATCTGCCAAGTTTTCGTTTTCCCGTGGGAAAGCCGTCTTATTAGCCTGCTCTTGCCTTATGGCCTCTTCTGATGCTTTAGGGTCAGAAAGCTCGACCATGTTGATATTCATTGTATCTTTAGTAGCAAGAGTTAACTGCTTCATTTGTGTCTCCAGATTCTCGTGGCCTTGAACAGTGGCCAAGTGGGAACTGGGCTTTGATCCAGTTTTTTGTGCTTCAGCAGTCTTCGACTTCGGGTTCTCGACCGCTTTCTGGACAGCCTCAATTGTCTTCCTGGATAAATTTCCAGAAAAACTGCCAAAGATTGGCATGTTGATGTGGTCCTTTGAGACTTCGACCATGGTAATTCCTGGCTTCTTCGACTGGATCCTGGTTGCCTCTATCATGTTCACCTCAGAGGGTTCTGCATAGTGGGCTTCAGCCTTCAGTGGATTGGAGTCGACAGCCATGGGGGATTTGTCAGCAAACTTTAATCTCCCTTCCTCGATAGCGTCTTGCACAAGATTCCTGAAAAGAAAACATTGAGAAGTTTTATGGCCCAAAAAATTATGATATTTGCAAAAACCTCTCTTCTTTCTTTGATCAAGAGGAGGAACTTTTACCCCAGGGGGTACTATCATTTGGCCATCTTTAACTAGCAAGTCGAATATTTCATCACATTTTGTGATGTCGAAACTATAAGTCTTTTTTGGGAACCTATCGTTGGTCCTGTCTGGACCAATGGGATTTTTCCCATTTGAGGGGACTAACTGTTTACATGAGTATGGTGGCCCTTGTTTTAGTTCTACTAAATCGACTTCTCCTTCTTCGACAGCTAAAGTATCGTCGAAGGATTCTAGATCTTCGTCATCCATCTCAACGTACGCTATTCTCTCTCTCTTGTGAGTTTTCGTTGCCTTAGCTTTTTCAGCTTTGAGGCGTTCGACCTGTCGAACTCTATCGGCCAGTTGGGCCATGTCTCTTAGGTACTGGGTGTCTAGCTTCTTCCTAATGGAATAATCTAAACCGCCTGCGGCTATTTCGACCAACTCATGTTCTGGCACTTGTGTAAAACATCTCGCCTTGAGCAACCTAAACCTATTCAGATATTCGTCTATAGGTTCAGTGAAACGTTTCTTCACACTGGCCAGTTCTTTTAGGCTTATCTTGGTTTGCCCCATGTAGAATTGTTCATGGAACAATCTTTCCAACTGGGTCCAATGATGGATCGAATTGGGGGGGAGAGTTGTAAACCAAGTAAAAGCGTTCTTGGTTAAAGAACTTGGGAAGTACTTGATCCTTAGGTTTTCGTTATTCGAAATGTCTCCTGCTTCGATCAAGTATCTCGCCACATGCTCGACAGTAGATTCTGTCGTGTCCCCAGAGAACTTAGTAAATTTGGGGACTTTGCATCTAGGAGGTAAATCCGTTTGTAACACGTATTCTGACAATGGAGATGTAAAGTTGGGCCTTCGAAAGCCCATGTTCATCCTATTCTGAGTCATGATCCTTTCAATCATGGTTGCCAGATTGTTTTCCAAACCCATGTTTTGGTATTGGACATGCTGAACCACTTCGTCGGCATTTTGGTTTCTGTTAACTAACCTTACCTCTGGGGCTATTACCCTAGGTTCTTCGACAGGTTGTTCGACAGGCTGTTGAGCCTGGTTAATGGTGGTTTCTTCCTCTACAAATATCCCCTGATTTCCCCTTATTTGCGCCCTTTGGGGCTGTCGAACAGGTGGGGGTACTCCAAAGAAATCAGCCAAGCGCGTCATTTGCGCTGTAACTTGCTGATTCGATTGAGTAGTATTTTGTATTAGAGGGTTTAGCACTGTACTCAAAGTTTTTGCCAACATTTGCACCATATCATGGTTGCTTTCATCCATTTGTTGCCTCAAGACTGCTGTCGAGGCATTTGTAAGGCCATGGGCTACTTGGGACGTTCCTCCTAAGAGTTGGGTCCTATTTCTATTCGCCATGCCTACTCCAGAGCCTTGGAGTGGCGAAGAGGCACTCACGAAAGGGTCTGAAAAAGTGGACGCAGCATTCGTCAGGCTTGCCACTTCAGAAGTTGGCATGCCATAGAATGGAATAAATCCTGGGGGAACCACAGGCCTTGTGCCTAAATTTCCCCTTGGTGGGGGAGTTCCCAAAGGTATTCTGGGGCCTGTTAACGAAGGTATTGGCCCCGTGGTTGTGACCGACACTGCTGGTGTCGAACCAACGTTTGTCGCTTCACTTACGGTCATACTAACCGTTGCTCCCACACTCGTTTGTGGGATTTCGTTATTGTTTGGCGGATTCGCCATCTCTTCCCTTCTTCTGGCAGTATTGTTATCGTTAGTGTATATTCTACCACTTCTCAATAACATACAACTCGAAAAGATGAGATTATTTTCAACAATCAACACACAGTCCCACCAGGTGTGCCATTTTGTTTACCTTGGGTTTTAGTAAACAACCGCTGATCCTCCAAATGGTTACTTATTTGGTTACTCGCAGGATCGATCAGATTGATCCTATGGACATAGGTTGATTTTGAAGTTTGATTAAGTTGGATAAGGCTTTAAATAAAAGGTTTCAAGTAAATTGCATAAAGGAAAGGCTTGGTAAAATAAACAGGGCTTTAAAGTAAAGGTTCGACAGGAAATGTAAAGAGAAAAGCAAGTAAAATTCTGGAAAAGTAAATGACTTTAATTGATAAAATTGGTGTTTCACACATACATTTCTCAACAATTCTTTCTCACACGCTGGGTACTCGAATCTATATGAGTGACTTTGTATAGAATTGTGAACACACGCGAGAAACTACATGTCTACTCCTATTTATACTAAAACATCCCAAGTAACCGTCGGGCAGTTACACTGCTTCGAGATCAATCCACTTGGCACGTTCTCCATGCTCGACGCTCCAGATCCTTGCACGTTTGCACGTGGTAACTGCTGGAAACCGTTTTCCCTCCAAACACTTGAATTTCAAACTGCTCCACTCTGAACCATAGAACACTTTCGTCAAGAGACATCTTCGACGAGAAACTCCTTCGACGTCGAAGGCAATCAGCCTTCTTCCTTGGAAGAAATCTTCTAAGTATTTTGCCATCTTTCGACGGGCACTTCGACAGACTTAGCCAGTCGAAAGCATCTTTCAGCTTTTAATGGCTGACATCAATCAAAACAAAGGTGTCGAATTTAGGAGCCAACAGTGACGACCTTCCTCACCCCGCCAATGCAGACATAGTAAAAAGATACTACGCATGATAAAAGACCCGTTAGTTTGACATACCTAGGCAAAAATAAGGGCTTCCCGGCGAACCAAAAGGGTTCGGGCAAAAATAAGGGATGAAATGAAAAAATTTGTACACCCGACAAGTCGAAAACCTGAAAGGGCGGCTTGGGCAAAAATGGGTATCCCGGTGGACTGAAAACCCGAAAGGGCGGTCCAGGCAAAAGTTAGGGATTAAAGCGTAATACTATGTCTCATTGAAATCACCTTGCATCCGGAATCCGGTATCAACATCAAGTTCAAACGGCATCGATCAGTCATCTTCATCTTCAACGGAGCAGCCAAGTGATGAGACGCTCGAAGATATAAAGGCGATAACAGAGTCGGAACCCAGTGGGATTATTCTTTTCACATAGCTGTTTTGTTTTCCCTTTTCACAAAAATTGTATAAACTCTGTTGTTCGGCAGCGTTCTCTTACTAGGACACCAGCCTCTTGTACATAAACGCCTATTTACAGGCAAATTCAAATTCAAAAATCAATACAAATTCAATCTTTTCAGACCAATTGTCAATTGTTTTTCCTTTTTCTGTTTTGTTTTGTAAAGAACGTCCAATGATCAATTGTGATATATGCATTTGACACTAATTGCTAACTCATAAATATTTGAATACGAAACAAAGGATTAATTACATGTGACATCGGAAACAGGGGCAATAATGAGTTGTTTAAGCAATCTAGTTGCTCTGTCCACCAAGGTACCAAGGTAAGTTCAGCTGAAGAATGTAACCAAGATACCTTCACTCCCCACCGAGTAAGACAAGATTCAGCAACACTCTCCCTCAAGCAGAGTTGGTCTCCCAGCAGCCCCCAAAAGGCACAGTATCTCCAACAAGTCAACACTCTCCCCAAGCAGAGTTAGTCTACTGTCAGCCTTAAGGAAGTTGGGTATCCCTAGAAAATCTCAACATTCCCCAACGGAGCATACAGACGTTCCTGAACAAGCATCCCCGACAGTCTTATTCTAAGATTGTTCCCCGGCAGAATACCAGACATCCCGGTGGAGCCACTTCCCCAGTACAGTCTCAAAGATCTCCCCAGGAGAGTTCAATCAATCTCCCCAGCAAGAAGCTTATCCCCAGTAGATTCTGGAAGTTACCCCCTGCAAAACACGAACGCGTCTTCCCGGACTTTATTCAAAGGTTATTTCCCACCAGGATATAACTGGGTTATCCTCAGCCAAAAAACCACGGAAAGATCGTCCTCGGCGAATTTCTTCCTATCCCCCAGCAGAGTTCATCAAATCCTCCAACAAAGCTCAATAACGGTATCCCCAGCGGAGATATCAGCATCAACCTCAGCAAAGTGCCTCTCTTCCCACAGCCCGCAGAGTAATCTCTCCAGCAAGTTTATTCCCCAGCGGAGTCATCTTCTCCTACCGGTTTATTCTTGCAATCATCATCCTCAGCGGAACAAAAAGCTCTACTCCCCAACATCAGCCCAGGATTCAATTTCCCGGCATTCGTTAAGGATTTACTTTCCTAGACAAAAATACATCCATAAACATCACATCTTCATACATTAGCATGCACATACGCATCATGAACATACAATCTCATTTATTTTGAGGACATCACGCATGTCATACATCAGGACATCGCATACAACTAACGTTTTGTCTTTTCAGGACAAAGGTCAGTACAAAGATGATTACTATCAACTGTCGCAATTCCAGATCCGATACCTGTATCCAGCCAGGGCATGTCTGTGAGCAACTATTTTCCGGACTCGATTCCTGTATCTTGCCAGGGCACGTCTGAAGAGTTTGAAGATCCGATTCCTGTATCCTGCCAGGGTGTATCTGTTGACGACTATTTTCCAGACTCGATTCCTGTATCCTGCCAGGGCACGTCTGAAGAGTTTGAAGATCCGATTCCTGTATCCAGCCAGGGCGTATCTGTTGACGACTATTTTCCGGACTCGATTCCTGTATCCTGCCAGGGCACGTCTGAAGAGTTTGAAGATCCGATTCCTGTATCCAGCCAGGGCATATCTATTGACGACTATTTTCCGGACTCGATTCCTGTATCCTGCCAGGGCACGTCTGAAGAGTTTGAAGATCCGATTCCTGTATCCTGCCAGGGTGTATCTGTTGACGACTATTTTCCGGACTCGATTCCTGTATCCTGCCAGGGCACGTCCGAAGAGTTTGAAGATCCGATTCCTGTATCCTGCCAGGGTGTATCTGTTGACGACTATTTTCCGGGCTTGATTCCTGTATCCTGCCAGGGCACGTCTGAAGAGTTTGAAGATCTGATTCATGTATCCAGCCAGGGCGTATCTATTGACGACTATTTTCCGAACTCGATTCCTATATCCTACCAGGGCACGTCTGAAGAGTTTGAAGATCTGATTCCTGTATCCATCCAGGGCGTATCTATTGACGACTATTTGCCAGACTCGATTCCTGTATCCTGCCAGGGCACGTCTGAAGAGGTTAAAGATCCGATTCCTGTATCCATCCAGGGCGTATCTATTGATGACTATTTTCCGGACTCGATTCCTATATCCTGCCAAGGCACGTCTGAATAGTTTGAAGATCTGATTCCTGTATCCAGCCAGGGCGTATCTATTGACGACTATTTTCCAGACTCGATTCCTGTATCCTGCCAGGGCATGTCTGAAGAGTTTGAAGATACGATTCCTGTATCTTGCCAGGTTGTATCTATTGACGACTAATTCCAGACTCGATTCCTGTATCCTGCCAGGGCACGTCTGAAGAGTTTGAAGATCCGATTCCTGTATCTAGCCAGGGCATGTCTGTGAACGACTGAGTGAAGATCAACCCCTGTAACAGGCCAGATAATTATCTCTCTTTCTCAGGTACGCAAGTTCTTGCTAAGGAATCTCTTACGCGATCGACACCTAGATGACATCTATAAGCCCATCTCCACAACTAGCCATTGCAGTTCCAAATGGCATCTATAAGCCCATTCCCGACAAGGTTCTGTCACACCTCTATATGGCATCTATAAGCCCATCCTCCTATCCACCATCTCTCCAAATGGCATTTGTAAGCCCATTCCCGCTATCACACTGCTGATACTCAACTATGTGAGTGCAAATTTCTGGGCACTCTGGTGTTCAATCATCTTCCACCCTCGGATCACGAAAGGCACACAAGCCAATCTACATCCTCAGGTCTAAGAAGATTGAACAGGGGCAACTGTTGTACCCAAAAATTTTTCCCCCCATGATCTCCAAAGTTTTGCCAAGCATCACCTCAAATGGTTCAAAGTTTACTCAAGGGCTACACAGTCAACCACTCTCCTAGGCCAGTCAAACTAGGGTTTTGGTTCTTGCAAGGAAGTTGAGGTTTTCAAGGGCTCAATCAAGTACCATATGCTCATATACATTGTCAAGCACCTACATGTCAAGTTTCAAGGCTCACAAGGTCAAGTTGCACAGTCAAAAGTCCCATTTGCTCAACAGTCAACTGCAGGGGCAAAATGGTCATTTGGCAGTCAAAAGTCAAAATTTTTGGTCAACATATTATTTTGAAGCCACAATCATCATTTGATAAAGTATTGATCATGATTTCACAAGAATGGCCCAAAAATCATCAAGATGCAAAAGTTTCTATTTTTGGACAGCTGAAAAGTCAACTGTAACTTGACCAAGGAATAACTTTTTCATGGTTCATCAAAAAAATCCCATCCAATGCTCATCTTTAAGGGGAGGACATTTCCTACAACTCATCTTCACATTCCAAGTCCAAGAAATGCTCTCACAAAAAGTTATCAATTTCAACATTATAGGTCATTTTCAAAAGTCAACAAAAAGGCACTTTAAGTCAAAGACCATAACTTGAGATTGGTAAATCAAAATGACATGGGACCAAAGACATTGGTTAGAGGACTTCAAGACCTTTCCAAAAATGTCCAAGAACATGTTCATAGGTTCAAAATTGAGCAAGATATGCATTGGAGAAGTTGAGAAATTTTTGTGAAATGGCCAAAATCAATTATCCTTGAAACTTCATTTTTGACAAAAGGGGCCCAATTTTTCCACTTGATTCAGCTTGGCCATGCCTCCCACGTGTCCCACAATTTATTTCAAGATTTAAAATTAATTTTTACATTTTTATTTAATTTTATTTGATTTAATTCATTTTAAATCTTTAAAATTCAAATAAAAATCAAAGAAATTAATGGAGGGATATATTTTGTGTTGAATTGCTTTGAATCACCTTGAAACACATTCCAAATTCGTGCAAGGCCTATTCCAAGCAAGAAAATTCAAAATTTCACAATAATGGCAAGTTGTTTCAATGGAGTTTATGGCAAAATCTCAAACATGAATGCAAAGGCTTAATGACCATTATTTGGATTGATACACATTACATAACATGTATGCAAGCATTGACAACAGAATTCACGACCTAGAGCATTCTAAAACAGCATAAGCCATTTCCAAGTTTTAAAGAGAAAAACCACAAACTGAAAACTTAGTTGCAGCCCAATTCAAGCTCTCTCTTCAATCCAAATACACTCTTTACATTGCCAGGGACGATTTGCAAGCACAAACAAGCCCTAACACCATCAGAATCGGAGCACACAAGTCACACGGTTTGTCCAAACTTTGAAAATCGAAACTCCATTTTTTCACCTCTTTAATTCATTTTGATCATGTTTATACACTACTGACGTTATTACCAAGCTTTCCATATGTTTTAATTTGAGAATAATGCTTTAAATCAAAGATCACCATTGACAATTCCTAGGTTTTTCAGAGCTTCAGATTGGGGGTTTCACCATACTGTAAAATTGGAACCCCAAACAAGCATGGTTGAAATCAGCTGGACTAGACGGTTTTGATGGACACCTCGCGCCTAATTTATGCTTTACGAGCGTCTATTCGCTATTATTGAAATGCCTGTATTTTGTGGGGGTTTAAAACCCCCGCTATCTGTTTTTCATATTTGCAGAAAAGCTTGAAGATGACTACGTGGCAGCAAGGCGTTGGTACATTCAAATCCACGCGCGCGCTTTCTTATTTTCAGCATAACTGACTTTTGTTTTATATAATATTTGTTTTCTATATTACTAACAAACGCAACAAAGTGCTTCAGTGGCTGGGAACGTGTCATGCAATCTCTGGGACCTGGGTTCGATTCCCATATTATTTTTTCAATGGCTTTCCTGTGCAGCACTCCAAGGAAGACTCATCATAAACCTAATAGATCCAACAAGCCAGGTGTCATCAAGGCAGATCCAAAGAACAAAAAGCAAGGAACACCATGGTCTGGAGTCAAGCATGCTGTAGGCGATCCAAGAAAGTCAAACGAGCTTGCTTCAATGGGCCAAGATTTCAGCATTAAACCTCCATTTCAGCCCACACCCCCCTTGGTTGTACTTCTTTTTTTTCATTTTTGTTTTGTTTTTTCTATTATTTTAATTTCTAACCTTTTTTATTTTATTATTATTAACAAATTAACCAATTAACACATTTTCATAAAAAACAAAAAATAGAATTAACATTATTATTATTATTATTATTTTATTTTGGTAAATAAACAATAATTGAATTAGTCTTTTAATTAGGCTATTTTAACTCTTTTTTTAAATAACTAAAATAACTTAGATTTAGGTTAACCTTTAACTTTGTTTCTTTTTATTTTTATTTTATTCCATAAAAAACATAAAAAACAAAAAATATTTTCTTTTAATAAATTAATTAATTAGTTTAATTATTAGTTATTAATTTCATTTAATCACAAAAAAGCCAAAAAAAAAATCAATTTCTTTTCTAAAAAAGGGTCAACACCCTTAGACATTCCCGATTAATTTATTCGCGTGCATTTACTTTATTTTTATTATTATGTAATTTCCTTCAAGAATGTAATAGTTAAATAGGTGTTTACCTAGGGATTTGGTAAACAACCGCTGATCCTCCAAATGGTTACTTATTTGGTTACTCGCAGGATCGATCAGATTGATCCTATGGACATAGGTTGATTTTGAAGTTTAATTAGTGTGGATAAGGCTTTAAGTAAATTGGTTAAAGTAAATTGCATAAAGGAAAAGGCTTGGTAAAATAAACAAGGCTGGAATGTAAAGGTTCGACAGGAATCTTAAAGGGAAAAGCATGTAAAATACTGGAAAAGTAAATGACTTGAATTGATTAAATTGGTGTTTCACACATACATTTCTCAACAATTCGTTCGCTCACACTGGGTACTTGAATCTAAATGAGTGACTATGTATCTATTGTGAACACACGCGAGAAACTACACGTCTACTCCTATTTATACAAAAACATTCCAAGTAACCGTCGGGCAGTTACACTGCTTCGAGATCAAACCACTTGTCACGTTCTCCATGCTCGACGCTCCAGATCCTTGCACGTTCGTACGTAGTAACTGCTGGAAACCGTTTTCCCTCCAAAGCTTTGAATTTCAAACCGCTCCACTCTGGACCATCGAACACGTTCGTCAAGAGACGTCTTCGACGAAAACTCCTTCGACGTCGAAGGCAATCAGCCTTCTTCCTTGGAAGAAATCTTCTAAGTATTTGGCCATCTTTCGACGGGCACTTCGACAGGCTTAACCAGTCGAAAGCATCTTTCAGCTTTTAATGGCTGTCATCAATTGAAACAAAGGTGTCGAATTTAGGAGCCAACAAATTGCCCCCCAAGAATGCCTTATTTCGACTCTTGAAAGAAAAAGGCATTCTTTGAAAACGCCATTCGACACCTGTTTGTCCACGCTGAATCACAAGTTAACTTGTGCACTTTTTGTTGCTTTTTACCAACTATTGGCAATCCCAAGAAACCATCATTGATTTGATCCTAGGACGTCACTGTCAGTACGGCGTGCAGAACCAAAACATCACTTCATAATTTGTCATTATGACAAATTCAAAAAACGAGGACGCACGCTGCGTCTCTCTGTTTCTGCAGAAACGGCCAAAACAACAGGATGCTGCCACGCGTCCCACTACTCCCTGCAGCATTAAATGACATTTAATGCCCTCGTTATTTGGGAATTTCTCCCACTACTATAAATAGTAGTGAATATCCCATTGTGGGACTTTTCACGCAAACAATCTCTCAAACTCCCTTGCTTTCTTGCAAACTTGTTTCTCTTTGCAGAAAAAAACTCTTCCTTTTCCAACTTCATCTTCATCCTCAACAATGGCTTCTGCTTCAACTGCCCCCAAGACTAACGCACCAACTGAACAACTTGCTAAGCCCAAGGTTTTTGTAACCGCTCCGGTAGTGAACGCCACAGGGAAACGAAGGGTCCCTGAACCATCTGATATCTCCATCCGCGACGCTTACTCGCGTCACTTGATGATTCCGGTTGGATACTCCAACCAAATCTTCGCAATGGCTGGACCCATGAACCCCAGCATCTCTGAAGCTCTGAAGATCAAGAGCTACTTTCCCATTGTCGAGAAGCTCAAGCCAGTAGCTTGTGCTAAGAAGGATCCAGAAGACAACGAAGACCCCACACACGAGAAGATCGACCTTCGTTTCTTCAACAGAAGTGTTAGAGTTTTTAGGTCTTGCCCTAATCTCACCCAAGACTACGTTGCTTGGCTAACAAAGCTGGAAAAACATCAAACTCCGGTCTGGAAGGAGATGGGCATCTTTGACCTAATAATGCTGTCGAAGACAGGTTTAAACTACTCCCCAGAGATGCTTATAGCTTCGATGCTGTTCTGGGATAACTCTCACTTCACCTTTCACCTCCCATGTGGGATGTTAACTCCCACACTCTTCGACGTAGCAGCCATCACTGGCCTTCGACCAACCGGAGATTACTTCGACCCGGAAGAGATGTCGGAGGACCAAATTGGCTTTTCTGAGACGAAGCCAACATTCACCACCTTTATCAACCACTTTCATGACAAGTCGACAGACACAGTGTCCGACGTTGAACACATAGCGTTTCTAGCCTTATGGCTAACTCGCTTCGTGTTCTGTTCGAAGTCCCTGCAAGTGACCAAAAAGATGGTCACTCTGGCCACCCAACTGCATCACCGTCAGAACATCTGTCTGGCAGAACTAATTCTGGCCAGTCTTTATGACTCCATCAGCAATGGGGTTACTCTTTTGAAGCATATCGAAGATAGGAACAGTCTGCTACTCGCTGGGCCTTTCTGGTTACTTCAACTGTGGCTCAACGCCACTTTCGAATCCTTCTTACCCAAGAAGAATCAGATAAACGAACAAGCCCCAGCGATAGCCAATAGACGGATCGAAGGAATTAGGCTGGCTCTACTGACGCCTATGGAAGATGGGCTAGAGTTCCAACAAACCTTCACTAACTTCGTGCTGATGTTCGCTCGAAGGAAGGAATTTGTTTCGACTATGGCTCCATTCGCTCAGCGAAAGGTGGGGCCAGCTTGGTTCACAAGGCCACATCCCAAGGAATCGAGTGGTCCCAATGTTGATGAGCACACCATACTGTGGGAGGCATTCCTTACCCCAAGGATTATGCCTCTTCGATTTAAGAGTTCTAAGACTCATCTGAGTCTGCTTGCCTATCAACCAAATCTGGTGTCTCGCCAGTTTGGTATCATCCAAACCCTGCCTTCTCCCATTTTCCAAAAAGAGAAGTCAATGTTGTACTTCTGCAACGATTATACAGAAGACGCTGCTACCAGGCATATTGGGAGATATGCTGGTCGAACCATCCTCTCGCTGTTCAACTACCAGCTTAACTTCCTTTGTTCGCCATCTTTTGAAGAATGGTGGAGAAGCTATTACGCTGAGTACTTCTTCGACGAGAAGGACTTCACAGCAGAGTTGCAGAAGTCTTTTGTCCTCGTATTTGACAAAGTAAAGAAATGTAAGTTCATACTCTCACATTACTTTTTATCTTTCTCTTCGACTGTTAGCTTGTTAACTTTCCTTTTCGCTTTCAGTTGTTCGAAAACCCCTAGCCAAGAAGGCTACAGAAGGCCCACAAGGAAGGGTCCCTTCGACAAAACCTCCACCGCCGGCGAAGACTATAGCGCCGGCGAAGACAACAGGCAACCAACAGGGGGAAGGCTCTTCGAGGAGGCCTCCTGCATCGGTAACCAGATTTTCTTCATTTTCATTCTGGCTTTCGATTTTTTATTTTCGACGTAATTATTCAATCGAATTCCTATTGGTTTTATAGGCCCCTTCGCCCAAGAAAAGGGCAGCATTTGTAATCGAATCGGGGAGTGATGACGAAAGTGATTCTCCTCCTTCTCCCTTAAAGAGGCGAAAGTTAACAAAGGACGCTTCTGTTCCTACTCCAGCTCCTGAAGGTCGAACCGTCAGAATAAAAGTTGGTGTAAGAAAGCCTAGGCCACCTGCAGTGGTCATCGAAGAACCAACTGAGGAGGAACTGAACGCTCTAGTTACCCAGCCTGTCGAAAGTGATAATTCCAGCCCTGGGGCTGAAGCCAATCCACAGGTAATCTATTAGACCCTTCTTATAACTTAGGCATAAATACCAATATTTGATTATATCTCTTTCGACATCTGAAGATTTGTCTTCTTCCTCTTTTTTAGGAAACTACTGGAAGTTCCCCACCAAGGACTTCAGAAACTCTGGAATCTGCTGACCTTAGCAGGCCTCAGGTGCAAGATTTTGGCAATGACGAAGCCCACACTGAGCATGAGGCCAATGCTGAAACAGTGGAGAAGACAACTGAAGAACCTATGGCGGAGGAAACACAGCCAGAAAAGGTTCCTGTGGTGGTTTTGTCGTCAGAAGAGAATCCTGAAGGAAGAGACCAAGGCAATGGCGAAGAGAATCAAGATGCTGTTGTCGAAGTACATGAAGGTGGTACTGGCGAAGAACACCAGGATGACGCCAGCGAAGAACCACAGAATGACGCTGGCGAAAGACCCCAAGGTGAAGTTAACGAAGAACCACGAGTCGACGCTAGTACCGCCTCAGTTCAAGTCGAAGAACAACCAAACGAGGCACTCAGCATTCAACAGCCTCCAGTCCAAGATAATGATATGGCAAGGGTCACCTCCTCAAAGCATAGGTCGAAAGAAGACCTGGAAATCTTGAAGCGAACTGACCCTATCAGCTACCTCAATGCAATCGTTGAGAGTAAGAGTTCTTCCGACACCAGTCAGGAAATTCCTACTTTGTCGGGGAAATCTACTGAGACTTCTCCTCTTGATGATGCATTGGCGAAGGTCAAGGCCCAGTTCTTCAAGAGAGATTTAATGAAGGCTTTAGAGGGGGACCCCACTGCTCCATCTTGCTTAAAAGAGGTTTTGAATGCTGTTGATTTCGATGCTGTAGCTCCAGAAATCTCAGACTTGATCATGGAATTACATTCTATGATTGACCAAGTCTCAGCGGATTACCGGCGCCAACGAAATTTCAACAGTCAGCTCGAAACGTTGCATGGCAGGAGCTTATCTGCATGGACTGCCGTCACAAGTTCGACTTCTCGAATTGCCGAGTTGTCGAAACAGAAAGCGTCTGCACAGGAAAGGTTCGATGCTATTGAGCGAGAGAATGTCTCTTTCCGAGCACAAATTGCAGAAATAGAGGCGAAGATAAACGCCAACACTGTGCTCCAAGGGGAAATTCTTTCGACCATCCCAGACGCTGAGAGCCAGACTGAGGTCAAGCAAGGCCTGGAGTTCGCTGAGAGGGCGCAAAGCCTCGATGCTCAAATTGCCAAACTGGAGCAAGAAAAATCTTGGTGCAAGAAGAGGTTGGATTTGCAGCATGCTAAGTATCTTCGACTGAAGAATTCTCTTTCTTTTTGATTCTCTTTTGTAATCATCTATTGTAATCGCTTTCGACAACAATTGCCATTTTGGCAGAAATTAATAAAAATTTCCATTTTGGCATTTCTATGGTTAATTTAGTTTATTATTTTATTTTTATCTCTTGAAGTATAGGCTTGTATTTTTTCAAATATTTACCATTTACTCTCAAGAGTCTTTTATCACCACTTATCTCTTCGACTTCATAGGCTCCACCAGAAAA
Organism: Vicia faba; assembly: GCA_948472305.1. Classification (NCBI taxonomy): domain Eukaryota; kingdom Viridiplantae; phylum Streptophyta; class Magnoliopsida; order Fabales; family Fabaceae; genus Vicia; species Vicia faba. Next base: position 1,120,552,751 of record OX451738.1, on the reverse strand, counting down.
AGTTTGGATAACTCTGAAGGGCCCTTCCCATTTGGGTGACCATTTCCCCATGCTTCGATCCCGTCGATCCATGGGAAGAATTACCTTCCAAACTAAATCTTCAGGCAAAAACACCTTAGGTTTTACCTTTCTATTATAAGAGTCTTCGACTCTTTTCTTCTGAAGCCTGAGCAAGTCGAGAGCGTGTAATCTCTCTTCGTCTAAATCCACCAATTCATCTAACATCATGTTCCAATAAACCTCAGAAGGAATATCATAATGCCTCTGAACTCTTGCAGATTGAAGACAAATTTCTGCTGGCAAGACTGCATCATGGCCAAAAGTTAGCCTATATGGTGTTGTACCAGTGGCTTCTTTTGGGGACGTTCGACAAGCCCATAAAATCTGGTCTAACGTCTTATGCCAATTCTTTGGTTTCTTCCCAACATGCTTCTTTATCAAGCCAATTACCACTTTGTTAGCTGCTTCGACTTGACCATTCGCCTGTGCATAGTAAGGCGTGGATGTTAAGAGTTTGAAACCTGTTTCCTGAGCAAATTCCTGCATCTTTCGACCAGTGAAAACTGAACCTTGGTCAGTTGTTATTGTCTCAGGGATTCCATACCTAAATATAATGTTCTTTTGAATAAATTCAATGACATTTTCTTGGTCTACATTGACTAAAGGGACTGCTTCGATCCACTTAGTAAAATAATCAATGCCTACCAATATGTATTTTTGACTCTTTGATGATGCTGGTCGAATCTCTCCAATAAGATCCAACGCCCATCCTCGAAAGGGCCAAGGCTTCACTATCGAGTGAAGTTCGCTTGCTGGTACGTGCTGGATGCCTGTATGAACTTGACACTCTTGGCAACCTTTGGCGAACTCAACACAATCTTTCAGCATAGTGGGCCAATATAGTCCTTGTCGAAACAACAACCATTTCATCTTATGGCCTGCTTGGTGAGCCCCACATGCCCCAGCATGAGTAGTCGAAAGGGCTATGTATGCTTCAGTTTCACTTAAACATTTCAGCAACACCCCTTCAGGCGTCTTCTTGAATAACTCATTACCCATGAGTACAAAACTCAACGCCCTGTATTTTGTTTTTCGTTCTGTCGGAGCTCCTGGATTTTGAAGATAGTCCACAATGGGTTTCCTCCAATCCTGATCTGACAAATTATCAATGAACGAAATCTCGAAGTTTGAGTGATCAGCATATCCTAACCTTGTTGATTCCAAGTCTGTTGGTGATAGACAAGTCGCTCTTATCTTCTCTCGAACTTCGATTGCTCTTTGTAATCTCGTTTTTGAAATTTTATACCCAGATGCAATCTGTGCCAAGTCATTGGCTATTTGATTTTCGACTCTGGGTATGTGTCGAATATTGACACTTTCAAATTGCTTCAATAAACGATTTGCAATCACAAAGTACATAATGAGATTTTCTCTTATGCATTTATACTCCTTTGTGACTTGCTTGATGACTAACTCTGAGTCTCCCATTATCTCAACTCGAGTTGCCCCCAATTCCAACAATATTTCAAGGCCAGTAATTAGAGCTTCATACTCAGCCTCGTTGTTCGAACAAGAACCTTCGATTTGGTACTTGAATGTTGTTGGAATTTTGTCTGGAGAAATAAGCAGGACTCCTACTCCTGTTCCATTTTTATGGCTGGAACCATCGAAGTAGAATTTCCAAGGTTCTATCTCCACATAATTAATATCCTCGACCTGAATAGAGTGGTCGACTATGAAGTCTGCAACCACTTGTCCTTTTACTGCCTTAAGAGGCATAAAGGTCAAGGAGTATTCAGTCAATGCTAATGCCCACTTGCCAATTCGACTATGCAAGATAGGTTTCGACAACATATATTTGAAAACATCAAAATGAGACGAAACATAAACATCAACTGGTTTTATATATTGTTTGAGCTTTGTACAAGAGAAATACAGACATAGACACAATTTTTCAACTTCGCTATATCTAGTTTCGGCATCATTCAAAACTCGACTGAGATAATAAATGGGTCTTTCGACTCCATTCTCATCCTCTTGGGCTAACATACTTCCCAGAGTTTTGTCAGATGCAGCTATGTACAATCTCATACTCCTATTGCTACAAGGAGGCACCAAAATAGGTGGCTTAGTGAGGTACCCTTTGATTTTGTCGAAGGCTTCTTGTTGCTCTTGCCCCCATTCGAACCCCTCCTTATTCAGTCGAAGCAAGGGTGAAAAGGCCTGAGCTTTCCCACTTAGGTTAGATATAAACCTTCTCAAGAAATTTATCTTGCCTAAGAGAGATTGCAATTCCTTCTTATTCGATGGCGCTTTCGCTTCCAAAATTGCCTTCGTCTTGTTCTGATTGATTTCGATCCCTTTCTTGTGGACAACGAAGCCCAAGAAATCTCCAGCTTTTACACAGAACGCACACTTCAAAGGGTTCATCTTCAGACCATGTTCTCTCATTCTTTCAAATGATTGTCGAAGGTGGTCAATGTGACTCTTCCTGGAAACAGATTTTATAACAATATCATCAATATACACTTGCATAAACGTGTTAATAAAATCATGGAAGATAGTATTCATTGCTCGCTGGTACGTTGCCCCAGCGTTCTTTAGGCCAAAAGGCATCACTACCCATTCGTAAGTGCCTAAGGCCCCAGGACATTGAAAAGCTGTTTTCGACACATCCTCTTCAGCAATGAAAATTTGATTATATCCTGAATAACCATCGAGCATACTCAGGTATTCGTAGCCAGCGGCAGAATCGACTAGCATTTCCGCCACGGGCATTGGATATTCATCTTTGGGGGTGGCAGCATTCAGATCTCTGAAATCTATGCACACCCTTAATGTGCCATTTTTCTTAATTACTGGCACTATATTGGCAATCCATTCGACATACCTTGTAACACGAATGAACTTGCATTTCAGAAGTCTTTCGACCTCCGTTTTGATTTTCGACAATATTTCTGGAGCGAAGCGTCTTGGATTTTGCTTGATTGGCTTCTTTCCAGGTTTGATTGGCAACTGAAGTTCTACCAATCCTCTGTCGAGACCAGGCATCTCGTCATAATCCCATGCAAAACAGTCTTTAAACTCTTTCAGCAATTGGATTACTTCCAACCTAAGTTCTGGATCAATTTTGGCGCTGATGTAAGTTGGCCTATTCTCTGATCCTTCGCCTAAGTTGATTTCTTCTAAAGGGTCTTGTGCTAACATCTTGATGTTGTTCTCCAAGGGATCCTTTTCGAAGCCCAAAGGCTCATCGTCATAGATCGCGTCGAGCCTCTGTTCCTGCATTCCTTCTGTCGAGATATCAGGAGGTTCTGGGTCAAAGTCTTTTCCAGGACCTATATCTGGTGGCTCTGGGTCGAAATCTTTTCCAGGACCTATATCTGGTGGCTCTGGGTCGAAATCTTTTCCAGGACCTGCAGAAGGTAGTGCTTGGTCATTGGCCTTGGTGGCCATGTATTTTACTTCGGCTTCGAGAGCCGTTATCATCTTGGTTTCAGAGATTGTGACTCAGTCATTATCACTGAATTCACTTCCCCAACCAGTTGGTTGGATACCAGTTAGCCCACTGAATTCTATGTGTGACACGTCCTCTCTGTCCCATTGGAAACCATGCTCAGGATGCAGGTATAGGGAACAAAAGGTGTTTGGCGCTGGCGCCATGTCGAAATCAGGAGCTGGACATGGCCCTATGTGAGCCAAGTTTTTGTCGAAATCTGTTACACCCAAATGGTTTACTTCGCCAAGGTAGTAACTCTGATCAGCCTCTATGTTTTCGACCAACCCATCTGGGCGCCATAGAAGCAGTCTCTGATGCATCGATGAAGGCACAGCACCTACACCATGTATCCACTCACGACCTAACAAAAGGTTGTAGTTAGGTTTGGCTGAAATAACCATGAACATTGTTGGTCGAAGGATCGACCCAACTTTTATGTCGAGCTGGATCACTCCCATGGTGGTCCCAATGCCTCCCTCATAGTTGGACAGGACCATATTGTGAGGTTTTATTTCTTCATCCCTTTTGCCAATCTTTATTAGCACAGAATGAGGGATAATATTGATAGTGGCCCCACAGTCGACCAATATCTTGTTCACAGTGGTCTCTTCGAGCTTGGCCCTTATGAACAAAGGTTTGAGGTGATTCTTCATCGCCTCTGTGGGTGGCTCGAAGAAGCCATTTTGTTCTTCTGTAGTGCCATTGTCCATGACAAAATAGCACACTGGCCTGTGTCTGGCCATTTCTTGTTCCATCTCCCAGTCACTGGTTTCGACTTCTACTTGTCGATTGAATTCCCTAGGCAGCATTGAAACAACGTTCACCATTATATCCAGAGTATCGTCGGACTCAGCATCATCTTCGTCTTCGACTTCGCTCTGGTTAGGCCAAACTAGCCTGTTGGTAACTGGTTCTCTCTCAAGAGGCTTTCTTTGTTTCCTTTGAGGCACATTCGAACTAGTTTCAGCCTTAGGTTCATTGGTAGCCTCCCTTTCAGCTTTTCGCCTTCTTTGATACCTCCTCCATTGGGATCTCGACATAGGATTTTTTCCCTTATAGTTGCTGGACACTTGAGCAACCTTGGGTGCAGCAACTTGAGGATCTTTCTTCTGGATTAAAGAGGAACCTCTTGGCACTTCGAAAGAATGCCATTTCTCTTCACTTGGCCTTTTCCGGCCAGATGTTTTGTACCAAGTGTCTACTGGTACATTTGTTGGAGGCCTAAAAATCGAAGGCCTCTTGTCTTGATTAGAACCCCTTCTGGGATCATGTCGAAGGTTAGAATTCTCCCTTCTTTTGTTCGCTGCTCTCACGCCTTGTATGTGCTCAGCAGCTTTTTTATCAAAGATAGAACTACATCTTGGACATAGCATAACCTCTGATTTTTTCTTCTGGCATCTTTGTAAAAAATCTGCCAAGTTTTCGTTTTCCTTAGGGAAAGCCGTTTTATTCGCCTGCTCTTGCCTTATGGCTTCTTCTGAAGCTTTAGGGTCAGAAAGTTCAACCATGTTGATGTTCATGGTATCCTTAGTAGCAAGAGTTAGTTGTTTCATTTGTGTTTCCAGTTTCTCCGTCTGGCCTTGAACAGTGGCCAAGTGGGAACTGGGCTTTGGTCCAGTTTTTTGTACTTCAGCAGTCTTCGACTTTGGATCTTCGACCGCTTTCTGGACAGCCTCAATTGTCTTCCTGGATAAGTTTCCAGAAAAACTGCCAAAGATTGGCATGTTGATGTGGTCCCTAGAGACTTCGACCATGTTAATGCCTGGCTTCTTCGACTGGATTTTGGTAGCCTCTATCATGTTCACCTCAGAGGGTTCTGCATAGTGGGCTTCAGCCTTCATTGGGTTGGAGTCGACAGCCATGGGGGATTTGTCAGCAAACTTTAATCTCCCTTCCTCAATAGCGTCTTGGACAAGATTCCTGAAAAGAAAACATTGAGAAGTTTTATGGCCCAGAAAATTATGATATTTGCAAAAACCCCTCTTCTTTCTTTGATCAAGAGGAGGCACTTTTACCCCAGGGGGTACTATCATTTGGCCATCTTTAACTAGTAAGTCGAATATTTCATCACATTTTGTGATGTCAAAACTATAAGTCTTTTTTGGGAACCTATCATTGGTCTTGTCTGGACCAATGGGATTTTTCCCATTTGAGGGGACTAACTGTTTACAAGAGTATGGAGGCCCTTGTTTCAGTTCTGCTAAATCGACCTCTCCTTCCTCGACAGCTAAAGTATCGTCGAAGGATTCTAGCTCTTCGTCATCCATCTCAACGTAAGCTATTCTCTCTCTCTTGTGAGTTTTTGTTGCCTTAGCTTTTTCAGCTTTAAGGCGTTCGACTTGTCGAACTCTATCGGCCAGTTGGGCCATGTCTCTTAGGTACTGGGTATCTAGCTTCTTCCTAATGGAATAGTCTAAACCTCCCGCGGCCATTTCGACCAGCTCATGTTCTGGCACTTGTGTGAAACATCTCGCCTTAAGCAACCTAAACCTATTTAGATATTCGTCTATAGGTTCAGTGAAACGTCTCTTAACACTCGCCAGTTCTTTCAGGCTTATCTTGGTTTGCCCCATATAGAATTGTTCATGAAACAATCTTTCCAATTGGGTCCAATGGTGGATCGAATTGGGGGGGAGAGTTGTAAACCAAGTAAAAGCGTTCTTGGTTAAGGAACTTGGGAAGTATTTGATTCTTAGGTTTTCATTATTTGAAATGTCTCCTGCTTCGATCAAATACCTAGCCACATGTTCGACAGTAGATTCTGTCGTGTCCCCAGAGAATTTAGTAAATTTGGGGACTTTGGTTCTAGGGGGTAAGTCAGTTTGTAACACATATTCTGACAATGGAGATGTAAAGTTGGGCCTTCGAAAGCCCATGTTCATTCCATTCTGAGTCATGATTCTTTCGATCATGGTTGCCAGATTGTTTTCCAACCCCATGTTTTGGTATTGGACATGCTGAACCACTTCGTCAGCATTTTGGTTTCTGTTAACTAACCTAACCTCTGGGGCTATTACCCTAGGTTCTTCGACAGGTTGTTCTACAGGCTGTTGGGCCTGATTAATGGTGGTTTCCTCCTCTACAAATATCCCCTGATTTCCTCTTATTTGCGCCCTTTGGGGCTGTCGAATAGGTGGGGGTACTCCAAAGAAGTCAGCCAAACGCGTCATTTGCGCTGTAACTTGCTGATTCGACTGAGTAGTATTTTGTATTAGAGGATTTAGCACTGTACTCAAAGTTTGTGCCAACATTTGCACCATATCATGGTTGCTTTCGTCCATCTGTTGCCTCAAGACTGCTGTCGAGGCATTTGTAAGGCCATGGGCTACTTGGGACGTTCCTCCTAAGAGTTGGGTCCTATTTCTATTCGCCATGCCTACTCCAGAGCCTTGGAGTGGCGAAGTGGCACTCACGAAAGGGTCTGAATAAGTGGACGCAGCATTCGTCAGGCTTGCCAATTCAGAAGTTGGCATACCATAGAATGGAATAAATCCTGGGGGAACCACTGGCCTTGGGCCAGTATTTCCCCTTGGAGGGGGAGTTCCCAAAGTCATTCTGGGGCCTGTTAACGAAGTTATTGGCCCCGTGGTTGTGACTGACACTGCTGGCATCGAACCAACATTCGTCGCTTCACTAACGGTCATATTAACCGTTGCTCCCACACTTGTTTGTGGGATTTCATTGTTGTTTGGCGGATTCGCCATCTCTTCCCTTCTTCTGGCAGTATTATTATTGTTGGTGTATATTCTACCACTCCTCAATAACATACAACTCGAAAAGATGAGATTTTTCAACAATCAACACACAGTCCCACCAGGTGTGCCAATTTGTTTACCTAGGGATTTGGTAAACAACCGCTGATCCTCCAAATGGTTACTTATTTGGTTACTCGCAGGATCGATCAGATTGATCCTATGGACATAGGTTGATTTTGAAGTTTAATTAGTGTGGATAAGGCTTTAAGTAAATTGGTTAAAGTAAATTGCATAAAGGAAAAGGCTTGGTAAAATAAACAAGGCTGGAATGTAAAGGTTCGACAGGAATCTTAAAGGGAAAAGCATGTAAAATACTGGAAAAGTAAATGACTTGAATTGATTAAATTGGTGTTTCACACATACATTTCTCAACAATTCGTTCGCTCACACTGGGTACTTGAATCTAAATGAGTGACTATGTATCTATTGTGAACACACGCGAGAAACTACACGTCTACTCCTATTTATACAAAAACATTCCAAGTAACCGTCGGGCAGTTACACTGCTTCGAGATCAAACCACTTGTCACGTTCTCCATGCTCGACGCTCCAGATCCTTGCACGTTCGTACGTAGTAACTGCTGGAAACCGTTTTCCCTCCAAAGCTTTGAATTTCAAACCGCTCCACTCTGGACCATCGAACACGTTCGTCAAGAGACGTCTTCGACGAAAACTCCTTCGACGTCGAAGGCAATCAGCCTTCTTCCTTGGAAGAAATCTTCTAAGTATTTGGCCATCTTTCGACGGGCACTTCGACAGGCTTAACCAGTCGAAAGCATCTTTCAGCTTTTAATGGCTGTCATCAATTGAAACAAAGGTGTCGAATTTAGGAGCCAACAATAGGTTTATCACTTTATTTAATTTCCGTACTTATTTACCAAAAAACGGGTCTTTGTAATTTTTGGCGATGTATAGACCCGTGCCTTGTAATAGCGTAGGATTTATTTTTCCGCAACTTACTTTCTGCACCCCTTAACTGCTAAACTTGCATGAAAGAATGTATGTAAATAAAAACAACTCGTAGCTCACTAATTACAAAGACAAACATAACATGAAAACAACACACAATACACACACCACTTCTAGGGTATGCCTCACTCGTTGCCTTCAAAACGTGGTCGTCAAGTATAGGACGTCTTAGCGGTCCTTATGTCCATGATCCAGTTGCCTCGAAACAGTTGCCTCGAAACGGTTGCCTCGGATTAAAAAAGGATCAAGGACATAAGGGTAGCTTCTAAGGTGTCCTAACTGTTGCTTCGGTGACCACACTGTCCCTAAAATCGAATTGACCCGAACACCTCCAACGATGGTGCTACCTACTCACTAATAGTGGGATAGCACTATCTAAAGGACTCTTACACAGCCTAATTCCTTAGGGTAGGTAGACTTCTCTTAAGTACTTGCTCTTTCAAACAAACAAAAACAACTTTTCGCACCCACACTTTCAAAAAGTTTTCAAACAAATTTTTCACACACTCTTGAGGACATATACAAGAGTTACTTAGAAATTTTTCAAACGAAACTTTTTCAAAAACCCACACACATTTTAAAAAGCAAACATTTTGAAAACATAAGAGCAAGTACCTAAGAGCCCGTGGATAACCACGGATAAAAAGGGTGCTAATACCTTCCCTTTCTATAAATCTACCTCCCGAACCGAGAAACATATCTCATAAGGAATTTTTCTGTGCTTTTGTCCTTTCCTTGTTGGAGAAAATAAAAGACGGTGGCGACTCTTACTTCCGCGACATTTCGCGAAACCAGCTTAAAACAGACAGTTCTAGAACAATCAGTGGATAAATCAAAACAATGAACATAGAAAACAACCCAATGATTTTGAGCTCCTTAGAACCCGGTTACTTTTGATAGGACAGGTTTTTGAGCCCACCAACTTCAAGAGGGTAGTACCCTAGACTTCATGCTGGCCTAAACTCTAAGGGCTGTCTTGTGTAACTTGTGTGCTTTCAAACTTGACTACTTGCATGCTTGTTATCTAACACATGAATTTCTTGCAGGTTTTGTTCACAGTCCTTAATTGGGACTCAATACAGGGCCTACTTACATCACTCCATGCATAGCATAACATCATACCATTGCATACATCCTGCATAAGGATTAACCCATTTAAAAGGATCTCAAGGGTCTGTGATGCAGGTCATGATGAACCAACTGTTTAGCAAGGGGCAAAGAGGATTTATTTTCCTCTAGCCAAGGTTAATGACTTGAGTCAGGGGCTATGACCCACTCGATATGGTGAGATTTGACTCTTGAAGAAGGACTCTCAACAACAGGAAGTTCCTTCAATCAAGCTACCGAATTCAAGTTCTAACAATTTTTCTTGTCTACCCCGCGAGATCCTTGAAAACATTGCATACATACCATACATGTCATTGCATTACAGGTACCCTTGTTGCAGGTCACTTACCTTTCTCGCTGTTTATTTCAGCAATAGCTTCCCAACAAGATGACCAGGGTCTTCATGCTCAAGAGACTCAGTTCAGGGAGATCTTCCTAAGCCTATCCAAGGGGCAAGAAGAGTTGAGGACACTCCTCATGGGGAATTTGGCCAAGAAAGGTCCTGAAGATGACAAGGACGAACGGCTGAAACGCTTGCAAGCTGAGGTAGATACTATGAGAACCCAGATGCTGGGGCAAATGGCTCTCATCCAAGGCTTGGCTCGGGAGCAAGAAGAGTTAAGGACTATGATCAGTCAGCTTCATCAAGACAGATATAACATGAAGCAACCAGTCCAAGTCAGGGACCAGGACATTGATCAACTTCCAAGAGGACAAGAGTCTGGTATGGTGAGGAATAGACCTCTCCAAATTGCTACCACTTCACAGTTCCAACCACAACCCGGCCCAGAGCAACAGGTTGATCAGAGTAAGCCTAGAAGGTCCAGGAGGCAATTCACCCAGCTCAATGTGTCGCTGTTTCAAGCTTTACAACACCTGTTGAGTTTGAATCTGATTACACTAAGGGCTCCTCCCCAGAATCCCAACATCTCTGCTCCTAACTATCATCCCAACAAAAGATGTGCATACCACTCTGATAGTCCTGGACATGACACTGCCGACTGCTGGTCTCTGAAGAACAAGATCCAGGATCTAATTGATGAAGGAGCAGTGGAATTCACCCAAGATGGCCAGGCTGATTTCTTCTACTATCCCTGCAAGATTCATCACTTGAAGTGACTAGTTCAAATTAGAAGACTTTTGTTCATTAGATTTTTCAAGTTGTAATTTTCTTTTGATTGTTCAAACAATTATTGTCATAGCAAACTTTATTACTTTATCAATGCATCGCATATGTCTGTTTTGAATCAATATATTCGCATTCGCTATATGCAAACTGTTTTCATATTTTTATGATGATCAACTCTCGATTAATAACTCTAAGCCTCTTGAGGGAGGATGACGAAAACGATACCACGACATCTACAGTATGCTTTTGAACAGACCCCGCTGATGAGGTACAAGCATTGTTTCAATTCCTAGACACTGGAGTTATAAGGAAGATAATCCCTCGTCAACCCATCTGAGCCAAAGAAGTAGGAGTTTTTCTTTTCGAAAATTAAAACCCTTAATCATAACCTGGGGCAGGGTAGTTCTCTCAGTTGATCCAAGTGCATAACAAATGGCACCAAAGAGGTCTTTACAAAACAAAAAAAAAACAGTGAGGGTTCCCTATAATCGTCAAGACAGGCAGTCGTTACCTTTCAAAAAAAAAAACAAAAGCCCAATAAGTCAAAACCTATGAAGGAGACTTACAAAACTGGGGCATCCCGCTGACTGTAATCACAAGAGAAACAGTTCAGGCAAAAAACAGGGATAATAAAAAAAAAAGAGGTCCTACAAACCCTCAACAAAAAGAAATGACTGCTTATTCAAAATAAATTGTCAGTATCCGAACCATCACTGGAATATCAGAGCAAAGATTCAAACAAGGTCTAACGCATAATCAGCTGAGTTTAGGTTTGAAGAACATCACGAAGCGCGGGTGGGTACAAATAATTTAAGCCTTTATCCTTTGTTTCTTAAACCGTGAACCAGGCCACGTTACAACCCATAAAAGTCCTAACTGAAGCATGGGTTAGTTTGAAAGCATATTGTTACCAATGGTATCCTGACTCCTTAAGGCTTGCGGTAAAATAACGAGTTGACATCACAGTTTACAAAAAATTTCACTTGTTTTTATGAAAAAATGCATTTTCAAAAACATCAAGACAGACATAAGCTTTGCATTTTTAATATAACATTGCTTGCATATGACTATTTGTTTGAACAGCATAGAAGTTCGCACGACGAATGTCTAAGGAACAAAAGCACCTCCAATCAAGGGGCATGGCATGATCATGGTCTATCATCTGGGGCTGTCAAGTCAAGATTTGGAGAATCTCTCAAATGCCAAATAAACCAGGGGCAAACCTCCGCCTGAGTCGCTTGGGGCATTAGACCGGAAGACCAGCTACGAATCTTGCCTGATCAAACATCTTCTGGTCACATGGTAACACAACAACAGGGGTGAAGAAGTGAAAAACACAAGAAGGGGGGTTGAATTGTAAAACTGAAAATCAATGCAATGAACAAGATATTTTTATCCTGGTTCGTTTGATCTCAAACTACTCCAGTCCACCCGTCAAGGTGATTTCGCCTCTCTCCAACGAGGTCTTAATCCACTATATTCAACTTAATATTACAATCTGCTTTAACAACTGCTAAAGCCTTCTTGATGCAAACCACAACCCGGTTTGTCAAGGAAACACTTTCTTACAAAGAAGATAAAACTAGGTGTGTGAATGTTTTCTACAAAACTGTATCACAACTGTGATGTTACACAACTTAAGCTTATGAGACTAGATTGCTAAACAATAATTGAGTAAGGAGATATGAAGCGTTTAGCAAAGCTGAGAGAAGATGATGATTAGCTTTTAGGCGTGTAATATATTGTAGAGCATTATCCAATTCAATCTTCATAGTCTTGTTTATATAGCACTAAAATAGTTGAACGTTGGAGCAATAATCTTGATTCAATGCCAATAACAAACTTTCCTTATTGAGCAGATCTTGTCTGGAATGATGTCGTTGGTAATAATTCGCTTTGAATGCACAGTACCGTTTCTACTTAAAGGCGTGTTCTGGCTTGGCTCATTCTGACTCTGCTTAAGTGCTGATGAACTGTTGTTGTCTTTATCAGAGTGTTGAGCGCAGTTCTGTTCATCAAGCTTCAGCATACGCGTGAATTATTCTTCTGATTCTGGTATTCTGATATAGCATCTTCTGATGCTGATGTTAAGAACCAATATTCTGATGCTGATTAGGTGTGCTCTTACTGATACCTATCAGAGTTTCTGCAAAACAGAACGTAATATTTTAGGTAGCAAATAGTTCTTAAGTGATTCTCATAATTAATATATCCTTTCATTTTGTTATCATCAAAACTTAAACTTAGGGTAGTAGATTCAAACTTTGTTCTAACAATCTCCCCCTTTTTGATGATGACAAAAACTAGATATTTTTAATTGAAAATAACGTGAAAGAGTATCAAAGATAACTCAATGATAAGATGTATCAGAGTAAGAGGTTATCAAAGATAAGGGATAGAGAGATGTCAGAGTTGAGAGATACTCCCCCTGAATTTATTACTTCCCTTTTTAATTCCAAGAGTTCTTCAGGATCAAATCTTTATTGCCTTTCTTTGAACATCAGAATATCAGAGTTTTGACTATCAAAAGCTTTAGATCAGAATGTCAGAGCAGAGCTTTACTTTGGGTCAGAGTATCAGAGCTTTAGTCTTCAGAATATCATAGAGCATTCTTGTACCTGTATACTTAAGCAAAAACAGAAAACATATTCAAGTATATCAGAGTTAGAATGTTTGAGATTTTATGTCTTAGTAATCTGTTATTATTGAAAATATCATTCTTGTTCTCCCCCTTTTTGTCAGCAATCAAAAAGTGTAAGTGATGTGCTAAAACATTCAGATCAGAAAAAACTTGTCATATTAAAATATTCAGAATCAAACAAAAAACAGTACAACAGATAAGAAAAGAAAACATGAAAATGGCATGAATGAAAATCTAAGGTTGGGGAGGAAGGCGTGTGAATAGGTTCTCCAACATGGCTTTGATCTGATCAGCAGTCTCATTCTGCTTGTGCACCATGCTGACTACTGTGTCTATCTTGCTATCCTGCACATCCATCCTTTCTTTCATCTTCTGGTCATTTTCATCCATCCTTTTGTTGCAGACGAATGTCATTCAGCTTCAGCTCTTCCAGAGTCTTCCTGTCCAAGGCAGCTTGAGAAACATCAAAAGCATGGAGCTTCTGAGAGCTTTCTGCAACATCTTCAGCTTGAATAGTCTTGTCTTCTTCTGGTTACACCTTTGAAGCTGGACGCTTCTCAGACCATGGCTCACTATCCAGAAGGAGCACGTCTTCCTGTGGCAGCTGACTTTCAACTTCCTTCAGCAGCTTGCTGAAGTTCTGTTGTGCCTGCTCATAGTTGATATCCTGCAACTTGAGGGCTTCAGCACGTACCCAAATTCTAAATTGTTAGCAGAGATGGTCAGAGGCAGCTGGGTCAATCATTCCAGGACAGACTTGCTTCAGAGAAGCAATCCACTGCTGCAAACCTGTTTCAAAATTCATAATACCAGAGCCAACATCTGGCTATTTTGGTTTAGGAATGGCTATTTTATTTTTCAGATCAGCAAGACGGTCAAGGACTGTTAAATCTATGAAGGTCCTGCTGGGGTTTTCGGTGGTTTGCTTGGGAGCTGTTTGTTTTGGAGATGGAGTGGGAGAATCAGAAATAATGATTGGACTGTTTGGGGTTTTGGGAGTATTTGGTGGTGTAGATTCTGGCGAGGATGGCAGCTGGGCCATGGTTACTATTGTTCCACATGGCATCTGGATTGCCAGAGGTTGTGGTTCAGAGGATTGAGGAGAATGAGGTTCAGAGGGTGGAGGAGTTGGAGTCTCAGAGTGATGAAACTCAGGTTGAGGTGATGGTGGATGAATTTCTGGTTGTTCAGGGATATGGGGTTCTTCTGGAATGGGTGAGAGAGGTTGTTCTGGTTGTGGAGAGTGGACAATTTGTGGTTCAGAGTTTGGATTATTGGAGGGGTGATCAGAGGTGTGTTGATCAATGTCAGACAGCACTTTGTCAATTGCTGATGTTGTTGAAATTGTTGGTTTGGGATGTTTGGTTCGGGGTCTTCTGAGTTGTAATGCCTCAGAAGGGTCATCTTCTGGTTCGGTTTCATCTATTGTTGGGATGGGGATTGAGATTTTATGAGAGGTTGGAGATGGGATTAATGTTGGAATAGTAGAAGAATTTAAAACAGAAGCAGCAGATAAATTACCTCTTTTCTTGGGTGTCTGCTGGGATGTTCCTTCTGAAGGGGCCTTCCTTTTCTTCGTCTTCTTCAGTGTAACTTCTGGTTGAGGTTGGTGCAGATCTTTGATATTCAGATTGGGATCTGTACCATCAGCCTTGCACGCGTCCAAATATCTGAGAACCACCACTGGTTTAGATTCTATCTCAGAAAATAAAGGAAAGTCACTCAGTGGGACTCTTCTGCTGGTGATGTCAGCAGTGGGAGTAACGATGGGTTCCTTTCTGATATTCTCTATTAACTTCATTTTCTTCAGATTCTTCGTGTTCAGAGGCTTCCCAACCGTTGGTTCAATGGTGCTTAACTCTTGAGCTTCTATCAGGTGCTCTATCAGCCTATTCTCAGTGAGAATATCTGATATCAACCTTCCAAAGGGTATCCAATCCATCTTTGTTCTTTCTTCTTCCCTGGTTTCCTTCACGCTTGTTCTGAGGTAATTAAACAGAAGATGAGCCAAGTTGATTTTTACCTTCTGATTGATAAAATAGATCAGAAACTGTTGATCTATATTTATGTAATCAAGGGAACTAGTTGGCTTCCTATGATTAAAACACCCCAGAATTATCTTCGCCCAAACTCTGTGGTGATCCTTCAGATCTCTGATCTTGCTGTTGGGCACCCCATGGGTGAAAATCCTTTCTGCTATGACGCCCACGTCAGCATATCTTTCAGCCATATCAATACAGCAGACGCCACCGCCACTGTAACCAATCAACCTTGCTATGTGATCCTCAGTGATCACAATCTTCTTCCCCATTATGTAGGAGGTGACTTGATGCGTTGAAGCAGTTGCATGAATCCAGAACTCCTTGACCAACATTGGGAATGTTGGTCCAACCAACCTGTCAAAATACCTTTCCCATTTGTGTCCTAACTTCTTCTGTCAAGTCAAAGCCATTCTCCTTCAGACTGCCAAAATCAATAATCAGTTCAGATAACACTTCAAGATTCTTCACTGGAGTAAGGAGTGTTCTGAATGGAACTTGATACTGTTCAGATGATGCTTTCTTCTGAGAACCTGCAGAAGCACTGTTGGAGGTTGCCATGTTCACACTTAGGGATTTTGAGAAAAACTGAGAAAATGGGTTTGAGAGAGATGAACACAGAAGAAATGCAGAGAATACTTGAGAGATAATGAGAAACTGTAAAAGATTAAAGTGAGAGGTTAACGTGCTTAAATAGGCTTCAGAATATTTTGAAAGAGTAAACGTTTTTAAGAAAGAGAAATAAAATCATGATTACGTTTTAAAAACATGATTACTTTCAATTAATGCTTGCTGATTTTGGGGGATTTGAGAAAGATACTTAAAATGGTTACCAGACATGTGTCTCAATGCACCCAATCAGCGTTTTGCCTTCTCAGAAGCGTGCACGCGTTCTGCTTCAGAGATTTGCTGATGATTGGATGACACTTGTTTGATTTAGTGATCAGCACGTCTATCCTTGAGCTTAGACTCTCAGATCTTTAAGACTAGCATCTGATACAATCTGCATGTTCTATCTTTCTGAAAAGAGATTGATCAGAAGTTCACAGTAAAACAAATACATTATGAAGATAAATATATGGAATTAAAACATTTTCACTTTGGGCAGATTTTCATGCTGAGATGTTTCAGAATGAAATTGAACCTATCTTCAGAAAGGGGTTTAGTGAAGATATCAGCCCATTGATGGTCTGTATCTATAAATTTTAAATTCAAAATTCCTTTCTAAATATAGTCCCTAATGAAGTGATGTTTTATTTCTATATGCTTAGCTCTAGAATGTAAAATAGGATTCTTACTTAAGCAAATAGCAGAAGTATTATCACAGAGTATATGGATGTTACTCTCAAAAATCTGGAAGTCTTCAAGCTGACTTTTCATCCAGAGCATTTGTGTGCTACATCCTGCTGCTGCTATGTACTCAGCTTCTGCTGTAGATAGCGCAATTGTTGATTGCCTTTTGCTGGACCAAGAGATCAGATTTTCTCCCAGAAACTGGCAGCTTCCAGAAGTACTTTTACGCTCTACTATGTCTCCAGCAAAGTCAGCATCGCAGTAGCCTACTAAACTGTAATCACTAGATTTTCTATAAAACAAACCCAGATTAGTAGTACCTTTCAGATACTTGAAAATTCGCTTAACATCTGTTAAGTGAGATTCTCTAGGATCTGATTGGAATCTAGCACAAATACATACGCTGAATAATATATCAGGTCTTGAAGCTGTCAGATAAAGGAGAGAGCCAATCATACCTCTGTAGACTTTCTGTTCTACCTTTTTGCTTACCTCTTCTCTTTCCAGAATGCACGTGGGATGCATTGGAATCTTTGATGGCTTACATTCTGAGAGGTCAAATTTCTTCAGAAGATCTCTGATGTATTTGCTCTGATGAATGTAAGTTCCCTCTGGAGTTTGATTGATCTGAATTCCTAGAAAGAATTTCAGTTCCCCCATGAGGCTCATCTCAAATTCTGCCTGCATACACTTAGCAAATTTTCTTCCAAGAGAAGGATTAGTAGAACCAAAAATAATATCTTCAACATAAATTTGACAGACTAAGATGTCATTCTTAACTGATTTACAGAATAAGGTAGTGTCCACCTTCCCTCTGGTGAATTCATTTTCTAACAGAAAGTTACTTAGTCTTTCATACCAAGCTCTGGGAGCTTGTTTCAGACCATATAGTGACTTATTTAGTTTAAAAACATGTTCTGGATGTTTTATATTTTCAAAACCAGGGGGTTGGTGCACATAAACCTCTTCTTCTATATAACCATTTAAGAATTCACTTTTGACATCCATCTGATACAGAGTGATGCCTCTATTAACAGCAAATGAAATTAAAAGTCTGATAGATTCTAACCTGGCGACTGGGGCAAAGGTTTCTGTATAGTCTATCCCCTCTTGCTGACTATAACCTTGTGCAACCAGTCGTGCTTTGTTTCTAATGACTTCACCTTGTTCATTTAGCTTGTTTCTGAACACCCATCTTATTCCAATGACGTTGAATCCTTTTGGTCTGGGAACAAGATCCCATACGTCATTTCTGGTGAATTGATTCAGCTCTTCTTGCATTGCCAGAATTCAGTCATTATCCAGAAGTGCTTCATCAATAGAAGAAGGTTCAATCAGAGACACAAGTCCCACGAGGGTTTCTTCAGAGTTTCTGAAGCTTGCTCTTGTTCTGATTGGATCTTCCTTTCTTCCTAAGATAGTCTCTTCTGGGTGATCCAAGCTGCTTCTGGGTAATCTCTTCCGAGGTTGATCAACAGCTGTTGTAGGATTGCTAGCAGTGCTCCTTTCAGACGTTGAAGGAGTGTCTGTGTTGAGAGCTTCTGATGACTTGTCTTCAGAACCTGTAAATTCAATTTCCATACCTGCAAAAACTTCATTCTGCTTTGACTTTTCAGAGTCAAGCTTATCATCAAAACGAACACTGATTGATTCTTCCACAATCTGTGTTTCTGTATTGTATACTCTGTACCCTCTTGAGCGTTCAGAGTATCCTAACATAATACACTTCTGTGCTTTAAAGTCAAACTTGTTCAAATAATTCTTTGTATTTAACATAAAACAGGTACATCCAAATGGATGAAAATATGAAATGTTGGGCTTTCTGTTCTTCCACAATTCATATGGAGTCTTTTCCAGAATAGGTCTTATTGAGATTCTATTCTGAATGTAGCACGTTGTGTTTATTGCCTCTGCCCAGAAGATCTTAGCAACGTTTGTCTCATTGATCATGGTTCTGGCCATTTCTTGCAATGTTCTGTTCTTTCATTCTACAACTCCATTTTGTTGGGGAGTTCTAGGACAAGAGAAATCATGCAGAATGCCTCTGTCATTAAAGAATGACTCAAAATCTTTGTTTTCAAATTCTCCACCATGACCACTTCTGACTTTAACGATTATAAGATCATTTTCATTCTGAACTTGGTTACAGAAGGTAACAAACACAGAGTGTGACTCGCCCTTGTGTCTTAAGAACTTTACCCATGTCCATCTGCTATAGTCATCTACGATTACTAACCCATACTTCTTGCCACTGACTGAAGCAGTTTTAACTGGTCCAAATAAGTCAATGTGCAGAAGTTCTAATGGCTTAGAGGTAGAAACAACATTTTTAGATTTAAAAGAAGGTTTTGCAAACTTGCCTTTCTGACATGCTTCACACAGAGCATCTGAATTGAACTTCAAATTAGGAAGTCCTCTGACCAGATTGAGTTTGTTAATCTGAGATATTCTTCTCATACTAACATGCCCCAATCTTCTGTGCCAGATCCACTGCTCGTTGTTAACAGACAGAAGGCAGTTTACATTCTGACTTTTCAGTTCAGAAAGTTTGATTTTGTAAATGTTGTTTTTCCTCTTTCCATTAAACAGGATAGTCCCATCTTTCTGACTAACAGCTTTACATGATTTTTGATTAAAGATTATATCATAACCGTTATCACTTAATTGACTTATGGATAACAGATTATGCATTAATCCATCTACTAGCAGAACATTATTAATAGAGGGAAGATTTCCATTACCTACAGTTCCAGAGCCAATTATCTTTCCCCTCTGATTGCCTCCAAAGCCAACGTGGCCTCCAGGCTTAAGTTCCAGGATTTGGAACATATGCCTTCTTCCCGTCATGTGTCGCGAGCAGCCAGAGTCCAGGTACCATGACTGGTGTTTCTGACTTGCTGCTAAAGATATCTGCAACATGTATTATTTTATCCTTAGGTACCCAAATTTTCTTGGGTCCTGATTTGTTAGATTTACCAAAACTCTGGTTGAATTTTGGTTTCACAGAGTATTTACTGCTAGTGTATTTAATATCATGTGTGTGACCATACACAAAATGTGAATTCAGAGGAGTGTGTTTAATGGTTAAGTCCATGACATTCTTCGGTGTAGGAACCTTACCTTGGTATCCTATTCCTTTCCTGCCGTTTCTGCTAACTCCATAGATCATTGAAGCCATTTTGCTTTTATCTATGCTTTTAGCAAGGAACTTCTGGAAACTGTGATCATACTCCTTGATGATCTCATCAGCGTTGCTGGGAGTTTCATAAATTGGTTCCTTCTGAGAGTTTTGTAAAGTATTTTCTAATTTTGAAATTTTAATTCTCAGCTCAGAATTCTCCAACTTAAGACTCTCAGTCTTATTAGAGTCAGATTCAAGATTCCTTTTCAGGTCTCTGAATTTAACTCTAATCTGCTGATACCTTTCCAGGATTTCATTAAGGCTTTCAGCAAGTTCAGCCTTGGTAAAATTAACAGCAAAGTTAGGAAATACCACTTCAGTATCTGATTCCGAGTCTGATTCAGAAGCTTCACTATCTTTTGAAATGTTGGCCATGAGAGCTATGTTTGCTCTCTCATCATCTGATTTTGAGCCAGCTTCAGACGAGTCAGAGTCATCCCATGTATCCATGAGACTTTTCTTCTTTTCTCTTCCAAACTTCTTTTTGGGCTTTTCCCTCTGAAGCTTTGGGCAGTCACTCTTGTAGTGTCCTTGCTCATTGCACTCATAGCAGATGATGTCCTTGGTGTTTGGCTTTCTGCTACCTGAGGAGCCTTCAGATCTTCTGTATCCAGAGGAAGAATCTGTCCTTCTGTATCTGGAAGAAGACTCGTTCTGATCAGATCTTCTGGGATTCCTGAACTTCCTTTGCCTCTGCTTCCACAGTTGATTCACTCTTCTGGAGAGGAGGGAGAGTTCGTCTTCTTCTGATGAGGATCCATCAGATGTTTCTTCAACTGCCTGCAAAACTTTAGACTCAGATTTTTTGTTAGATTTTAATGCTAAAGGCTTACCTTGCTTATGGGGTTCATCAGCTTCTAGCTCTATCTCATGACTTCTGAGGGAGCTGATAAGTTCCTCCAGTGAAATTTTGTTGAGATCTTTTGCTAGCTTCAGAGCTGTAACCATTGGCCTCCACTGCTTGGGTAAACTTTTGATGATTTTCTTGACGTGATAAGTAGTAGAGTAACCTTTGTCCAGAACCTTGAGACCAGCTACCAGAATCTGGAATCTTGAGAACATTGTTTCAATGGATTCACTTTCTTCCATTTTGAATGCCTCATACTTCTGAATGAGCACCAGAGCTTTAGTTTCTTTGACCTGAACGTTGCCCTCATGCGTCATTCTGAGTGAGTCAAATATGTTCTTTGTTGTGTCTCTGTTGGAGATCTTTTCATATTCAGCATACGAGATGGCGCTGAGAAGGATGGTTCTGGCCTTGTGGTGATTCTTGAAGTCACGCTTCTGTTGGTCAGTCATTGTTTTTCTATCAATCTTCTAACTTCTTGCATTCACAGGGTGCGTGTATCCATCTGTCACCATATCCCACAGATCAGCATCATGTGCCAGAAAGAAGCTTTCAATTCTGTCTTTCCAGTAATCAAAGTTTTCTCCATCAAAGACTGGAGGTTTCCCGCTGAATCTGTCTCTGTCGTCATGGTTGTCATTGCTGGTGTGAGAATAATTTCCTGCTATTTGTGTTTTTCTGACGCTGGATCTTGTACTGACACGGTTAAGTGTTTTAGCTCAGAACCAGGCGCTCTGATGCCAATTGAAGAAGTGAAAAACACAAGAAGGGGGGTTGAATTGTAAAACTGAAAATCAATGCAATGAATAAGATATTTTTATCCTGGTTCGTTTGATCTCAAACTACTCCAGTCCACCCGTCAAGGTGATTTCGCCTCTCTCCAACGAGGTCTTAATCCACTATATTCAACTGAATATTACAATCTACTTTAACAACTGCTAAATCCTTCTTGATGCAAACCACAACCCGGTTTGTCAAGGAAACACTTTCTTACA
Source organism: Vicia faba (assembly GCA_948472305.1). Lineage (NCBI taxonomy): Eukaryota > Viridiplantae > Streptophyta > Magnoliopsida > Fabales > Fabaceae > Vicia > Vicia faba. The sequence continues at coordinate 1,120,531,296 of OX451738.1, read as the reverse complement.
AAGAAGATAAAACTAGGTGTGTGAATGTTTTCTACAAAACTGTATCACAACTGTGATGTTACACAACTTAAGCTTATGAGACTAGATTGCTAAACAATAATTGAGTAAGGAGATATGAAGCGTTTAGCAAAGCTGAGAGAAGATGATGATTAGCTTTTAGGCGTGTAATATATTGTAGAGCATTAGCCAATTCAATCTTCATAGTCTTGTTTATATAGCACTGAAATAGTTGAACATTGGAGCAATAATCTTGATTCAATGCCAATAACAAACTTTCCTTATTGAGCAGATCTTGTCTGGAATGATGTCGTTGGTAATAATTCGCTTTGAATGCACAGTACCGTTGCTACTTCAAGGCGTGTTCTGACTTGGCTCATTCTGACTCTGCTTAAGTGCTGATGAACTGTTGTTGTCTTTATCAGAGTGTTGAGCGCAGTTCTGTTCATCAAGCTTCAGCATACGCGTGAATTATTCTTCTAATTCTGGTATTCTGATATAGCATCTTCTGATGCTGATGTTAAGAACCAATATTCTGATGCTGATTAGGTGTGCTCTTGCTGATACCTATCAGAGTTTCAGCAAAACAGAACGTAATATTTTAGGTAGCAAATAGTTCTTAAGTGATTCTCATAATTAATATATCCTTTCATTTTGTTATCATCAAAACTTAAACTTAGGGTAGTAGATTCAAACTTTGTTCTAACAAGGGGCACCTCCCTACATCCTGAGAGCGTGGACATAGTCGAAAAAATACTACGCATAATCAAAGACCCGCTAGGTTGACACACCTAGGCAAAAATAAAGGCTTCCCGGCGAACCAAAAGGGTTCGGGCAAAAATAAGGGATGAAAATGAAAAAATATGTACACCCGGCAAGTCGAAAACCTGAAAAGGAGGCTTGGGCAAAAATGGGTATCCCGGTGGACTGAAAACCCGAAAGGGCGGTCCAGGCAAAAATTAGGGATTTAAGCGTACGACTATGTCCCGGTATCTCGTCACTTGCCTACCAGAAGAATATTTGTCAACCGGCAGTCCTCAAGCGCCTCCACAGGTATCTTCTCCCACAGAAACAGGGGCAGTAATGAGTTGTCTAAGCGATCTAGTTGCTCTGTCCACCAAAGTACCAAGGTAGGTTCGGCTGAAGAACGTAACCAGGATACCTTCACTCCCCGTTAAGTAAGACAAGATTCAACAACTCTCCCTGAGCAGAGTTGGACTCCCATCAGCCCTACAGGCACAACATCTCCAGCAAGTCAGCAACACTCTCCCCAAGCAGAGTTAGCCTACAGTCAGCCTTAAGGGAGTTGGGTATCTCCAGAAAATCTCAATATTCCCCAGCGGAGTATACAGATTATTCCTCAGCAAGCATCCCCGGCAATCTTGATCTAAGATTTTTCCCCGACGAAATACAGAACACCCGGTGGAGTCATTCCCCAGTCCGATCTGAAAGGTCTCCCGAGGAGAGTTCAATCAATCTCCCCAGTAGGAAGCTTATCCCCAGTAGATTCTGGAAGCTTATCACCTGCAGAGTACACATCTCTCCCCGGCTTTATTCAGAAGATTATGCTCCACCAGAGCTTATAACTGGGTTATCCTCAGCCAATTGCCTCGGAAAGATCGTCCCCGGCGAAGTCTTCCTATCCCCAGCGGAGTTCATCAAACCTTCCAACAGAGCTCAACAATGGTATCCCCAGCGGAGTTATCATCAACCTCAGCAAAGTACCTCTCTTTCCCCACAGAATAATTCCCCGCAGAATAATCTCTTCAACAAAGTTTATCCCTCAACGGAGTCATCTTCTCCCACAGGTTTATTCTCGCAACCATCATCCCCAGCGGAAACAAAAAGCTCTACTCTTCCACAGTAGCCCAGGATTTGACTTCCCGGCATCCGTCAAGGATTTATTTTCCTAAGACAAAAATACATTCATAAACATCATATCTTCATACATTATACCATGCACATACGCATCACGAACATACAATCTCATTTATTTTGAGAACATCACGCATCTCATACATCATGACAGTGCATACAACTAACATTTTGTCTTTTCAGGACCAAGGTCAATACAAAGATAATTACTATCAACCGTCGCAATTCCAGATCCGATTCCTGTATCTTGCCAGGGTGTATCTGTTGACGACTAATTCCAGACTCGATTCTTGTATCCTTCCAGGGCACGTGTGAAGAGTTTGAAGATCTGATTCCTGTATCTTGCCAGGGTGTATCTGTTGACGACTAATTCCAGACTCGATTCCTATATCCTGCCAGGGCACGTCTAAAGAGTTTGAAGATCCGATTCATGTATCTTGCCAGGGTGTATCTGTTGACGACTAATTCCAGACTCGATTCCTGTATCCTGCCAGGGCACGTCTGAAGAGTTTAAAGATCCGATTCCTGTATCTTTCCAGGGTGTATCTGTTGACGACTAATTCCAGACTCGATTCCTGTATCCTGCCAGGGCACGTCTGAAGAGTTTGAAGATCTGATTCCTGTATCTTGCCAGGGTGTATCTGTTGATGACTATATTCCAGACTCGATTCCTGTATCCTGCCAGGGCACGTCTGAAGAGTTTGAAGATCTGATTCCTGTATCTTGCCAGGGTGTATCTGTTGACGAATAATTCCAGACTCGATTCCTGTATCCTGCCAGGGCACGTCTGAAGAGTTTGAAGATCTGATTCCTATATCTTTCCAGGGTGTATCTGTTGGCGACTAATTCCAGACTCGATTCCTGTATCCTTCCAGGGCACGTCTGAAGAGTTTGAAGATCCGATTCCTGTATCTTGCCAGGGTGTATCTGTTGACGACTAATTCCAGACTCGATTCCTGTATCCTGCCAGGGCACGTCTGAAGAGTTTGAAGATCCGATTCCTGTATCTTGCCAGGGTGTATCTGTTGACGACTAATTCCAGACTCGATTCCTGTATCCTGCCAGGGCACGTCTGAAGAGTTTGAAGATCTGATTCCTGTATCTTGCCAGGGTGTATCTGTTGACGACTAATTCCAGACTCGATTCTTGTATCCTGCCAGGGCACGCCTGAAGAGTGTGAAGATCCGATTCCTGTATCTTGCCAGGGTGTATCTGTTGACGACTAATAATATACTCGATTCCTCTATCCTGCCAGGGCACGTCTGAAGAGTTTGAAGATCTGATTCTTGTATCCTGCCAGGGTGTATCTGTTGACGACTAATTCCAGACTCGATTCCTGTATCCTGCCAGGGCACGTCTGAAGAGTTTGAAGATCCGATTCCTGTATCTTGCTAGGGTGTATCTGTTGACGACTATATTCTAGACTCGATTCCTGTATCCTTCCAGGGCACGTTTGAAGAGTTTGAAGATCCGATTCCTGAATCTTGCCAGGGTGTATCTGTTGACGACTAATTCCAGACTCGATTCCTGTATCCTGCCAGGGCACGTCTGAAGAGTTTGAAGATCTAATTCCTGTATCTTGCCAGGGTGTATCTGTTGACGACTAATTCCAGACTCGATTCCTGTATCCTGCCAGGGCACGTCTGAAGAGTTTAAAGATCCGATTCATGTATCTTGCCAGGGTGTATCTGTTGACGACTAATTCCAGACTCGATTCCTATATCCTGCCAGGGCACGTCTGAAGAGTTTGAAGATCCGATTCCTGTATCCTGCCAGGGTGTATCTGTTGACGACTATTTTTCCGGACTCGATTCCTGTATCCTGCCAGGGAACGTCTGAAGAGTTTGAAGATTCGATTCCTGTAGCCAGCCAGGGCGTATCTGTTGATGACTATTTCCAGATTCGACTCCTGTATCCAGCCAGGGCACGTCTGAAGAGATTGTAGATTTGATACCTGTATCCAGCCAGGGCACGTCTGCATGAAGAGTTTGAATATCAACCCCTGTAACAGGCCAGGTAATTATCTTTCTTTCTCAGGTATGCAAGTTCTCGCTAAGGAATCTCTTACGCGATCGACGCCTAGATGGTATCTATAAGCCCATCTCCACAGCTATCCATCACAGTTCCAAATGGCATCTATAAGCCCATCCCCGACAAGGTTCTGTCACATCTCCAGATGGCATCTATAAGCCCATCCTCCTATCCATCATCTCTCCAAATGGCATCTGTAAGCCCATTCCCGACATCACACTGCTGATACTCTACTATGCGAGTGCAAATTTCTGGGCACTCTAGTGTTCAATCATCTTCCACCTTCGGATTACGAAAGGCACGCCAGCCAATCTACATCCTCAGGCCTAAGAAGATTGAACAGGGGCAACTGTTGTACCCCAAAATTTGCCCTCCCATATTCTTCAAAGTTTTGCCAAGCATCACCTCAAATGGTTCAAAGTCTACTCAAGGGCTACACAGTCAACCATCCTCTTAAGCCAGTCAAAATTAGGGTTTTGGTTCTTGCAAGGAAGTTGAGGTTTTCAAGGGCTTAATCAAGTCCCACATGCTCATATACATTGTCAAGCACCTACATGTCAAGTTTCAAGGCTCACAAGGTCAAGTTGCACAGTCAAAAGCCCTAATTGCTCCACAGTCAACTGTAGGGGCAAAATGGTCATTTGGCAGTCAAAAGTCAAAATTTTTGGTCAACATCTTATTTTGAAGCCACAATCATCATTTGATCAAGTCTTGATCATGATTTCACAAGAATGGCTCAAAAATCATCAAGGTGTCAAAAGTTTCTATTTTTGGACAGTTGAAAAGTCAACTGTAACTTGACCAAGGCATAACTTTTTCATGGTTCATCAGAAAAATCCCATCCAATGCTCATCTTGAAGGGGAGGACATTTCCTACAATTCATCTTCACATTCCAAGTCCAAGAAATGCTCTCACAAAAAGTTATCAATTTCAACATTATAGGTCATTTTCAAAAGTCAACAAAAAGGGACTTTATGTCAAAGACCATAACTTGAGATTGGCAAATCAAAATGACATGGGACCAAAGACATTGGTTAGAGGACTTCAATACCTTTCCAAAATGTCCAAGAACATGTTCATAGCTTTAAAATTGAGCAAGATATGCATTGGAGAAGTTGGGAAATTTTTGAGAAATGGCCAAAGTCAATTATCCTTGAAACTTCATTTTTGACAAAAGGGGCCCACTTTTTCCACTTGATTCAGCTTGGCCATGCCTCCCACGTGTCCCACAATTTATTTCAAGATTTAAAATTAATTTTTCCATTTTTATTTAATTTTATTTGATTTAATTTATTTTAAATCTTTAAAATTCAAATAAAAATCAAAGAAATTAATGGAGGGATATATTTTGTGTTGATTAGCTTTGATACACCTTGAAATACCTTCCAAATTCGTGCAAGGCCTATTATGGGCATAAAAATTCAAATTTTCACAAGAATGGAAAGTTGTTTCAATGGAGTTCATGGCATAATCCAAAACATTATTGCAAGGCTTCAATGACCATTATACTGATTGATACACATTACATAACACATATGCAAGCATTCACAACAGAAGACACGACCTAGAACACTCAAGCACTCCATAACCAAAATTGCAAAATTTCAAAAAAAGTGTGAAACTGAAATCAATATTGCAGCCCAATTCAAGCTTCCTTGTTGATCCAAACACACTCCCGACCCTTCCAGGAAGCCATTGCAATCAAGAACGAGGCTTAACACCACCAGAATCATCCCCACCAACTCATACGTTTTGCCTATATTTCCCAATTTACATATCACATTCCATGCATTTTTAACACCTTTTGTTGATAGCATCATGCTCACAGGATCAATACAAAGCGTTCCACATGATTTAATTTGAGAATGGCGCCCTGGATTGAAAGTTACCATTAGCAATTTCTAGGTTTTCAGAGCTTTAGAATTGGGCTTTTTTATATACTGTAAAATTGAACCTCAAAACAGGCATGGTCAAACTCAGAAGCTCAAGACGGATTGAATTGACGTGTTGCGCCTTTTTTATGTTGTCCCAATTACTAATCGCTATTTTCAATATGCCTGTATTTTGTGGGGGTTTAAAACCCCTGCTATATGTTTTATGTTTACAGGAAAAGCTTGAAGACGATGGCGTGGCAAGCAGGGAGTGGTCCGTTCGAATTCGCGCGCGCGTTTCAGCACATGGGGCACTTATGTCATATATTCTTTTGTTCATGTTATATTTACAAAGAAATGCGTTTGGTGTAGTGGTTGGCAGTGTGTTTGGTAAACGCTGGGACCTGGGTTCGATTCCCAGGTCCCCCATAATTCCAATGCTATTTTTTTCAGTGTATTCATGTGCAGATTCTCAAAAGAGGAACACCATAAACCTCATATCTCAGCGCTCCAGGTGTTCATCAGTGCAGATCCAATGGCCAAAGCAGGAGGACCATGGTACTCTGGAGTCAACGTGGGCACAAGCAATCCAAGAAAGTCAACAGGCCTTGACCAAGTGGGCCTCAAATCTCAATCCAACACCCTCCATTTCAGCCCACACCCCTTGGGTTTTTTTACTCTTCTTTTTATTTTGTTTTGACATTTTCTTTTTTTACTTGCTTTATTTTATTTATTTATTATTATTAATTAACCAACTAATATTTTCATAAAAAATCCAAAAAGAATTAACATCATTATTATTATTATTATTTTATTTTGGTAAATAAACAATAATTGAATTAGTTTTTTTAATTAGGCCATTTTAACTTTTTTTTTTAATAATTAAAATAGATTTAGAATCAGGTTAACCTAGAATTTTATTTCTTTTTATTTTATTTTATAAAAACATAAAAACAAAAAAATATAATTTCTTTTAATTAAATTAATTAATTAGTCATTAGTTAGTTAATTTCATTTAATCACAAAAAGACAAAAAAAAATCAATTTCTTTTCTTAAAAGGGTAAACACCCTTAAGGCATTCCCGATTCTTTCTTTCGCGCGCATTTTAATTTTAATTCCTTATTTTTGGATTATTATGTAACTGCCTCCGGATGTAATAGTAATTAGGACTTTTACTGCTTTACTTTCCGTACTTATTTACCAAAAACGGGTCTTTTGTATTTTTGGCGATGTATAGACCCGCGACTTGTAATAGCGTAGGATTTATGTTTCCGCAATTTACTTTCCGCACCCCCTTAACTGCTAAACTTGCATGAAAGAATGTGGTAAATAAAAACAACTCGTAGCTCACCAATTACAAAGACAAACATTAACTGAATACAACATACAATGCACATACCACTTCTAGGGTACGCCTCACTCGTTGCCTTCGAAAGTGGTCATCAAGTATAGGACGTTTTAGAGGTCACCCTTAGTCTAAAGATCCAGTTGCCTCGAAACAGTTGCCTCGAAACGGTTGCCTTGGATTAAAAAGGATCTAGGACATTAGGGTTGCCTCTAAGGTGTCCTAACTGTTGCTTCGGTGACGACACTGTCCCTACAATCGAATTGACCCGAACACCTCCAACGATGGTGCTACCTACTCACTAATAGTGGGATAGCACTATCTAAAGGACTCTTACACAGCCTAATTCCTTAGGGTAGGTAGACTTCTCTTAAGTACTTGCTCTTTCAAACAAACAAAAACAACTTTTTGCACCCACACTTTCAAAAAGTTTTCAAACAAATTTTTCACACACTCTTGAGGACGGATACAAGAGTTACTTAGAAATTTTTCAAACGAAAATTTTTCAAAAACCCATACACATTTTAAAAAGAAATCATTTTGAAAACATAAGAGCAAGTACCTAAGAGCCCGTGGATAACCACGGATATAAAGGGTGCTAATACCTTCCCTTTCTATAAATCTACCTCCCGAATTGAGAAACATATCTCATAAGGAATTTTGCTGTGCTTTTGTCCTTTCCTTGTTGGAGAAAATAAAAGACGGTGGCGACTCTTGCTTCCGCGACATTTCGCGAAACCAGCTTAAAACAGTCAGTTTTATTCCCACCGATCACAGAACTGGCGACTCTGCAGGTCTTGAAGCTTATCCCCAGTAGATTCTGGAAGCTTGTCACCCGCATAGTACGAGCGCCCCTCCAGGCTTTATTCAAAGGTTATTCTCCACCAGAGCTTATAACTGGGTTATCCTCGGCTGATTACCACGGAAAGATCGTCCTCGGCGAAGTTATTCCTACACCCAGCGGAGTTCATCAAAACTTCCAACAAAACTAATCAATGGTATCCCCAGCGGAGTTATCAGCATCAACCTCAGCAAAGTGCCTCTCTTCCCACAAAGTATTCCCTGCAGAGTAATCTCTCCAGCAAGTTTATTCCCCAACGGAGTCATCTTCTCCTACCGGTTTATTCTTGCAATCATCATCCTCAGCGGAACAAAAAGCTCTACTCCCCAACATCAGCCAAGGATTCAATTTCCCGGCATTCGTCAAGGATTTACTTTCCTAGACAAAAATACATCCATAAACATCACATCTTCATAAATTAGCATACACATACGCATCATGAACATGCAATCTCATTTATTTTGAGGACATCACGCATGTCATACATCAGGACATCGCATACAACTAACGTTTTGTCTTTTCAGGACAAAGGTCAGTACAAAGATGATTACTATCAACTGTCACAATTCCAGATCCGATACCTGTATCCAACCAGGGCATGTCTATGAGCGACTATTTTCCGGACTCGATTCCTGTATCTTGCCAGGGCACGTCTGAAGAGTTTGAAGATCCGATTCCTGTATCCTGCCAGGGTGTATCTGTTGATGACTATTTTCCGAACTCGATTCCTGTATCCTGCCAGGGCACGTCTGAAGAGTTTGAAGATCCGATTCCTGTATCCAGCCAGGGCGTATCTGTTGACGACTATTTTCTAGACTCGATTCCTGTATCCTGCCAGGGCACGTCTGAAGAGTTTGAAGATCCGATTCCTGTATCCAGCCAGGGCGTATCTATTGACGACTATTTTCCTGACTCGATTCCTGTATCCTGCCAGGGCACGTCTGAAGAGTTTGAAGATCAGATTCCCGTATCCTGCCAGGGTGTATCTGTTGACGACTATTTTCCAGACTCGATTCCTGTATCCTGCCAGGTCACGTCTGAAGAGTTTGAAGATCCGATTCCTGTATCCTGCCAGGGTGTATCTGTTGACGACTATTTTCCGGACTCAATTCATGTATCCTGCCAGGGCACGTCTGAAGAGTTTGAAGATCTGATTCCTGTATCCAACCAGGGCGTATCTATTGACGACTATTTTCCGGACTCGATTCTTGTATCCTGCCAGGGCACGTCTGAAGAGTTTGAAGATCTGATTCCTGTATCCAGCCAGGGCGTATCTATTGACGACTATTTTCCAGACTCGATTCCTATATCCTGCCAGGGCACGTCTGAAGAGTTTGAAGATCCGATTCCCGTATCCAGCCAGGGCGTATCTATTGACGACTATTTTCCGGACTCGATTCCTGTATCCTGCCAGGGCACGTCTGAAGAGTTTGAAGATCCGATTCCTGTATCCAGCCAGGGCGTATCTATTGACGACTATTTTCCAGACTCGATTCCTGTATCCTACCAGGGGACGTCTGAAGAGTTTGAAGATCCGATTCCTGTATCCTGCCAGGGTGTATCTGTTGACGACTATATTCCAGACTCGATTCCTGTATCCTGCCAGGGCACGTCTGAAGAGTTTGAAGATCTGATTCTTGTATCTAGCCAGGGCATGTCTGTGAACGACTATATTCCAGACTCGATTCCTGTATCTCGCCAGGGCACGTCTGAAGAGTTTGAAGATCCGGTTCCTGTATCCTGCCAGGGTGTAGCTGTTGACGACTATTTTCCAGACTCGATTCCTGTATCTCGCCAGGGCACGTCTGAAGAGTTTGAAGATCCGATTCCTGTATCCTGCCAGGGTGTATCTGTTGACGACTATTTTCCAGACTCGATTCCTGTATTCTGCCAGGGCACGTCTGAAGAGTTTGAAGATCCGATTCCTGTATCCTGCCAGGGTGTATCTGTTGACGACTATTTTCCAGACTCGATTCCTGTATCCTGCCAGGGCACGTATGAAGAGTTTGAAGATCCGATTCCTGTATCCTGCCAGGGTGTATTTGTTGACGACTATTTTCCGGACTCTATTCCTGTATCCTGCCAGGGCACGTCTGAAGAGTTTAAAGATCCGATTCCTGTATCCTGCCAGGGTGTATCTGTTGACGACTATTTTCCGGACTCGATTCCTGTATCCTGCCAGGGCACGTCTGAAGAGTTTGAAGATTCGATACCTGTATCCAGCCAGGGCATATCTACATGAAGAGTTTGAAGATCAACCCCTGTAACAGGCCAGGTAATTATCTTTCTTTCTCAGGTACGCAAGTTCTCGCTAAGGAATCTCTTACGCGATCGACAACCTCCCTATGGCATCTATAAGCCCATCTCCACGACTACCATTACAGTTCCAAATGGCATCTATAAGCCCATTCCCGACAAGGTTCTGTCACATCTCCAGATGGCATCTATAAGCCCATCCTCCCATCCATTATCCTCCAAATGGCATCTGTAAGCCCATTCCCTACATCACGCCGCTGATATTCTACTATGCGAGTGCAAATTTCTGGGCACTCTAGTGTTCAATCATCTTCCACCTTCGGATCACGAAAGGCACACAAGCCAATCTACATCCTCAGTTCTAAGAAGATTGAACAGGAGCAACTGTTGTACCCCAAAATTTGCCCTCCCATAATCTTCAAAGTTATGACAAGCAAATGGTTCAAGGTCTACTCAAGGGTTGCACAGTCAACCATTCTCCGAAGGCAGGCAAAATTAGGGTTTTGGTTCTTACAAGGAAGTTGAGGTTTTCAAGGGCTCAATCAAGTCCCATATGCTCATATACATTGTCAAGCACCTACATGACAAGTTTCAAGGCTCACAAGGTCAAGTTGCATAGTCAAAAACCCTAATTGCTTCATAGTCAACTGTAGGGGCAAAATGGTCATTTGGCAGTCAAAAGTCAAAATTTTTGGTCAACATCTTATTTTGAAGCAACAATCCTCATTTGATCAATTCTTGATCATGATTTCACAAGAATGGCTCAAAAATCATCAAGGTGTCAAAAGTTTCTATTTTTGGACAGTTGAATAGTCAATTGTAACTTGACCAAGGCATAACTTTTTCATGGTTCATCAGAAAAATCCCATCCAATACTCATCTTGAAGGGGAAGACATTTCCTACAACTCATCTTCACATTCCAAGTCCAAGAAATGCTCTCACAAAAAGTTATCAATTTCAACATTATAGGTCATTTTCAAAAGTCAACAAAAAGGAACTTTAAGTCAAAGACCATAACTTGAGATTGGTTAATCAAAATGACATGGGAGCAAAGACATTGGTTAGAGGATTTCAACACCTTTCTAAGATGTCCAAGAACATGTTCATAGCTTCAAAATTGAGCAAGATATGCATTGAAGAATTTGGGAAATTTTTGTGAAATGGCCAAAGTCAATTATCCTTTAAACTTCATTTTTGACAAAAGGGGCCCACTTTTTCCACTTGGTTCAGCTTGGCCATGCCTCCCACGTGTCCCACAATTTATTTCAAGATTAAAAATTAATTTTTCCATTTTTATTTGATTTTATTTGATTTAATTCATTTTAAATCTTTAAAATTCAAATAAAAATCAAGAAAATTAATGGAGGGATATATTTTGTGTTGAATGGCTTTGATACACCATGAAGTACATTCCAAATTCGTGCAAGACCTATTATGGGCATAAAAATTCAAATTTTCACAAGAATGGCAAGTGGTTTTAATGGTGTTCATGGCATAATCCAAAACATAATGGCAAGGCTTCAAGGCTCTTTATTTTGATTGATACTCATTCATATACAGGTGTGCAAGCCTTCACAATAGAGGACACGACCTAGAACACTCAAGCACTCCATAACCAAAATTGCAAAATTTCAAAAAAAGTGTGAAACTGAAATCAATATTGGAGCCCAATTCAAGCTTCCTTGTTGATCCAAACACACTCCTGACCCTTCCAGGAAGCCATTGCAATCAAGAACGAGGCTTAACACCACCAGAATCATCCCCACCAACTCATACGGTTTACCTATATTTCCCAATTTACATATCACATTCCATGCATTTTTAACACCTTTTGTTGATAGCATCATGCTCACAGGATCAATACAAAGCGTTCCACATGATTTAATTTGAGAATGGCGCCCTGGATTGAAAGTTACCATTAGCAATTTCTAGGTTTTCAGAGCTTTAGAATTGGGCTTTTTTATATACTGTAAAATTGAACCTCAAAACAGGCATGGTCAAACTCAGAAGCTCAAGACGGATTGAATGGACGTGTTGCGCCTTTTTTATGTTGTCCTAATTGCTAATCGCTATTTTCAATATGCCTGTATTTTATGGGGATTTAAAACCCCCGCTATATGTTTTATGTTTACAGGAAAAGCTTGAAGACGATGGCGTGGCAAGCAGGGAGTGGTCCGTTCGAATTCGCGCGCGCGTTTCAGCATATGGGGCACTTATGTCATATATTCTTTTGTTCATATTATATTTACAAAGAAATGCGTTTGGTGTAGTGGCTGGCAGTGTGTTTGGTAAACGCTGGGACCTGGGTTCGATTCCCAGGTCCCCCATAATTCCAATGCTATTTTTTTCAGTGTATTCATGTGCAGATTCTCAAAAGAGGAACACCATAAACCTCATACCCCAGCGCTCCAGGTGTTCATCAGTGCAGATCCAATGGCTAAAGCAGGAGGACCATGGTACTCTGGAGTCAACGTGGGCACAGGCAATCCAAGAAAGTCAACAGGCCTTGACCAAGTGGGCCTCAAATCTCAATCCAACACCCTCTATTTCAGCCCACACCCCTTGGGTTTTTTTACTCTTCTTTTTATTTTGTTTTGACATTTTCTTTTTTTACTTGCTTTATTTTATTTATTTATTATTATTAATTAACCAACTAATATTTTCATAAAAAATCCAAAAAGAATTAACATCATTATTATTATTATTATTATTTTATTTTGGTAAATAAACAATAATTGAATTAGTTTTTTTAATTAGGCCATTTTAACTTTTTTTCTTAATAATTAAAATAGATTTAGAATTAGGTTAACCTAGAATTTTATTTCTTTTTATTTTATTTCATAAAAACATAAAAACAAAAAAATATAATTTATTTTAATTAAATTAATTAATTAGCCATTAGTTAGTTAATTTCATTTAATCATAAAAAGACAAAAAAAATCAATTTCTTTTCTTAAAAGGGTCAACACCCTTAAGGCATTCCCGATTCTTTCTTTCGCGCGCATTTTAATTTTAATTCCTTATTTTTGGATTATTATGTAACTGCCTCCGGATGTAATAGTAATTAGGACTTTTACTGCTTTACTTTCCATACTTATTTACCAAAAACGGGTCTTTTGTATTTTTGGCGATGTATAGACCCGCGCCTTGTAATAGCGTAGGATTTATGTTTCCGCAATTTACTTTCCGCACCCCCTTAACTGCTAAACTTGCATGAAAGAATGTGGTAAATAAAAACAACTCGTAGCTCACCAATTACAAAGACAAACATTAACTGAATACAACACACAATGCACATACCACTTCTAGGGTACGCCTCACTTGTTGCCTTCGAAAGTGGTCATCAAGTATAGGACATTTTAGAGGTCACCCTTAGTCTAAAGATCCAGTTGCCTCGAAACAGTTTCCTCGAAACGGTTGCCTCGGATTAAAAAGGATCTAGGACATTAGGGTTGCCTCTAAGGTGTCCTAACTGTTGCTTCGGTGACCACACTGTCCCTACAATCGAATTGACCCGAACAACTCCAATGATGATGCTACCTACCTCTCAATGGTGGGATAGCACTACCTAAAGGACACTTACACAGCTCAATTCCTTAGGGTAGGTAGATGATTCATAGATACTTGCTCTTTCAAAAACAAACAAAATACTTTTCACACCTTACACTTTCAAAATCTTTCAAAACAAATTTTTCAAACACTCTTGAGGACGGATTCAAGAGTTATTCAGAAATATTTCAAAGAAACTTTTTCAAACCCACTCACATTTTGAAAAGCAAACATTTTGAAAACATAAGAGCAAGTATCTAAGAGCCCATGGATAACCATGGATAGAAAGGGTGATAACACCTTCCCTTTCTATAAATCTACCTCCCGAACCGAGAAACGTTCTCATAAGGAATTTTGCTGTGCTTTTGTCTTGTCCATATTGGAGAAAATAAAAGACGGTGGCGACTCTTGCTTACCGCGACATTTCGTGAACCAGCTTTAAACAGTCAGTTCTATTTCCACCGATCACAGAACTGACGACTCTGCTGGGGAATAGGAAGAACTTCGCCGAGGACGATCTTTCCGTGGTTTTTGGCTGAGGATAACCCAGTTATATCCTGGTGGGAAATAACCTTTGAATAAAGTCCGGGAAGACGCGTTCGTGTTCTGCATGGGATAACTTCCAGAATCTACTGGGAATAAGCTTCCTGCTGGGGAGATTGATTGAACTCTCCTGGGGAGATCTTTGAGACTGTACTGGGGAAGTGGCTCCACCGGGATGTCTGGTATTCCGCCGGGGAACAATCTTAGAATAAGACTGCCGGGGATGCTTGTTCAGGAACGTCTATATGCTCCGTTGGGGAATGTTGAGATTTTCTGGGGATACCCAACTTCCTTAAGGCTGACAGTAGACTAACTCTGCTTGGGGAGAGTGTTGACTTGCTGGAGATACTGTGCCTTTTGGGGGCTGCTGGGAGACCAACTCTGCCTGAGGGAGAGTGTTGTTGAATCTTGTCTTACTCGGTGGGGAGTGAAGGTATCTTGGTTACATTCTTCAGCTGAACTTACCTTGGTACCTTGGTGGACAGAGCAACTAGATTTCTTAAACAACTCATTATTGCCCCTGTTTCCGATGTCACCTGTAATTAATCCTTTGTTTCGTATTCAAATATTTATGAGTTAGCAATTAGTGTCAAATGCATATATTACAATTGATCATTGGACGTTCTTTACAAAACAAAACAGAAAAAGGAAAAACAATTGGCAATTGGTCTGAAAAGATTGAATTTGTATTGATTTTTGAATTTGAATTTTCCTGTAAATAGGTGTTTATGTACAAGAGGCTGACGTCCTAGTAAGAGAACACCGCCGAACAACAGAGTTTATACAATTTTTGTGAAAAGGGAAAACAAAACAGCTATGTGAAAAGAATAATCCCACTTGGTTCCGACTCTGTTATCGCCTTTATATCTTCGAGCGTCTCATCACTTGGCTGCTCCGTTGAAGATGAAGCTGACTGATTGATGCCGTCTGAACTTGATGTTGATACCGGATTCCGGATGCAAGGTGATTTCAATGAGACATAGTATTACGCTTTAATCCCTAACTTTTTCCTGGACCGCCCTTTCGGGTTTTCAGTCCACCGGGATACCCATTTTTGCCCAAGCCGCCCTTTCAGGTTTTCGACTTGCCGGGTGTACAGATTTTTTCATTTATCCCTTATTTTTGCCTGAACCCTTTTGGTTCGCCGGGAAGCCCTTATTTTTGCCTAGGTATGTCAACCTAGCGGGTCTTTTATCATGCGTAGTATCTTTTTACTATGTCTGCATTGGCGGGGTGAGGAAGGTCGTCACCATCCATGGTGGTTAGAATCATGGCTCCTCCTGAGAACACATGTTTAACCACAAATGGCCCTTCGTACGTAGGGGTTCATTTTCCCCTGGGATCACTTTGAGGAAGAATGATGCGTTTGATTACCAGGTCCCCAACTTGATACTCTTGTGGTCTGACCTTCTTGTTAAATGCCCTGATCATCCGTTTTTGGTACGTCTGACCATGACAAATAGCAGTGAGTCTCTTTTCGTCGATTAGGTTTAATTGATCAAGTCGAGTCTGGATCTAGTCATCTTCGCTCAAGCCTGCATCCTTCATTATCCGGAGAGAGGGTATCTGGACTTCAATCGGCAAGACTGCCTCCATGCCGTAGACCAAGGAAAAGGGAGTTGCCCTGGTTGACGTTCTTGCTGAGGTACGGTACCCATGAAGAGCAAACGGTAACATCTCGTGCCAATCTTTATAGGTCACTGTCATCTTCTGCACAATCTTTTTGATATTCTTATTCGCCGCTTCTACATCCCCATTCATCTTCGGCCGGTAAGTAGAAGAGTTGTGGTGCTGTATCTAGAATTGCTCGCAGAGCTCAGTGATCATCTTGTTATTAAGATTGGTACCATTGTCCGTAATAATCCTTTCCGGGACACCGTATCGACAGATCAGGTTGTGCCGAATGAACCGTGCCACGACGTTCTTGGTTACAGTGGCGTAGGAAGCTGCTTCAACCCACTTCGTAAAGTAATCAATCGCTACCAGGATGAAGCGGTGCCCGTTGGATGCCGTAGGTTTAATCTCGCCGATCATATCAATGCCCCACATTGCAAAAGGCAAAGGTGCTGTCAAGACGTTCAGAGGAACTGGAGGAACGTGTACCTTATCTGCATAAATCTGACACTTATGACATGTCCGAGAATGTTGGTAACAGTCGGCTTCCATTGTGGACCAGAAATATCCCGCCCGAAGGATTTTCTTCGCCATAGTGTGTCCACTGGAATGTGTTCCGAAGGTACCTTCATGCAGCTCTGCCATGATCCTTTCTGCTTCAGCTTTATCCACACAACGCAGTAAGGTTGAATCATGGTTTCGCTTGTACAGAATGTCGTTGCTGAGGAAGAACTTCGCTGCGAACCTTCTCAGAAACTTTTTGTCATTGACAGATGCACCTTCAGGGTATTCTTGAGCTTCCAAGTACCTCTTCACTTCATGATACCAAGGTTTTTCAGTTACTATCTCAGCCTCAAGATCACAACAATATGCAGGTTCTTCCAACTTCCAGATAATGATCCGGGGAGCCTCGTTATCCCATTTGACTTTGAACATAGAAGACATCGTAGCCAACGCGTCCGCCAGCTGATTCTCCTCTCTTGGGAAGTGTTCAAAAGTTATCTTTGTGAAATGGGGGATCAATGTCAACAAACACTCTTTGTAAGGGATAAGGTTTGGGTGTTTCGTATCCCACTCGCCTTTGATCTGATTGATCACGAGAGCGGAATCTCCGAAGACACTCAAAAACTTGATCCTCAGGTCAATTGCAGCTTGAAGACCCATGATACACGCCTCATACTCCGCCATGTTGTTGGTACAGTTGAAACATAGCCGGGCAGTAAGTGGAGTATGAGTGCCTTAAGGGGATATGATTACAGCGCCAATGCCATTACCCAAAGCGTTCGAGGCTCCATCAAAGTGCATAGACCATCGGGATCCTTCCTCAGGTCCTTCGTCCGGTCCAGGTACTTCACAATCAGTCACTACCATGATGTTCTCGTCAGGAAATTCAAAGTTCATAGATTGGTAGTCGTCCACTGCCTGGTGTGCCAAATGGTCTGCCAATACACTTCCCTTGATTGCTTTCTGAGTGGTATATTGGATGTCGTATTCTGTCAAGATCATCTGCCATCTTGCTATTCTCCCGGACAAGGCAGGCTTTTCGAATATGTACTTGATAGGATCCATTTTTGAAATCAAAAGAGTAGTGTGAGTTAGCATATACTGTCTCAACCGGCGAGCAGCCCATACCAAAGTGCAGCAAGTTTTCTCGAGCAGTGAGTATCGGGTCTCACATTCGGTAAACTTTTTGCTAAGGTAATAAATGGCGTGCTCTTTTCGGCCAGACTCGTCATGTTGCCCCAGCACACACCCCATTGAGCTGTCAAGTACTGTCAGGTATAGTATTAGAGGTCTCCCTTCAATCGGTGGCATAAGAATGGGTGGTTCTTGGAGATACTCTTTGATTCTGCCGAAAGCGGCCTGACATTCATCATTCCAACGTACTACCTGATCTTTCTTCAGCAGCTTGAAGATTGGTTCACAGGTAGCAGTTAGGTGCGAGATGAATCGGGCAATGTAATTCAGCCGTCCTAGAAAGCCTCTGACTTCTTTCTCTGTCTTGGAAGCTGGCATCTCTTGTATGGCTTTCACCTTGGCAGGGTCCACTTGAATACCTTTGTCGCTTACGACGAAGCCTAGCAGTTTTCCAGATCTTACCCCGAAGGTGCACTTGTTTGGGTTCAACCTCAGCTTATACAACTTCAACCGGTCAAACAACTTCTGTAGATGGTCAAGGTGTTCCTCCTCAGTTTGGGACCTTACAATCATATCTTCGACATATACTTCTATCTCATGATGGATCATGTCATGAAATAAAGCTACCATGGCACGTTGGTAGGTTGCCCCAGCATTTTTCAACCCAAAAGGCATGACCTTGTAACAAAAGGTGCCCCACTGAGTAACAAAGGTAGTCTTTTCCATATCTTCAGGAGCCATCTTGATCTGATTATAACCTGAAAAGCCGTCCATGAAGGAGAACACCTTATGCTGGGCAGTATTGTCAACCAGAACATCAATGTGAGGTAGGGGAAGTCATCCTTGGGGCTGGCCCTGTTCAGATCCCTGTAATCGACACACATTCTGACCTTACCATCTTTCTTTGGCACTGGAACCACGTTGGCAACCCACTGAGGGTAAGAAGTCACTGCAAGAAAACCGGCGTCAAATTGTTTCATAACCTCAGCCTTGATTTTCTCAGACATCTCTGGACGCATGCGGCGGACCTTCTGTTTTACTGGCGGGCAGTCTTCCTTGGTAGGCAAATGATGGACCACAATGTCGGTATCCAACCCAGGCATGTCTTCGTAAGACCAGGCAAAGATTTCCACATAGTCATGCAACATCTAGATCAACCGTTGTTTCACACTGAGCTCTAGATTAGCACTCCATAACCATCACTGGAATATCAGAGCAAAGATTCAAACAATCTGAAAAGTTTCCCCAGGAAAGTGGAATCCATATCCCCAGCAGAGTCGCCAGTTCTGTGATCGGTGGGAATAGAACTGACTGTTTTAAGCTGGTTTCGCGAAATGCCGCGGAAGCAAGAGTCGCCACCGTCTTTTATTTTCTCCAACAAGGAAAGGACAAAAGCACAGCAAAATTCCTTATGAGATATGTTTCTCGGTTCGGAAGGTAGATTTATAGAAAGGGAAGGTATTAGCACCCTTTCTATCCGTGGTTATCCACGGGCTCTTAGGTACTTGCTCTTATGTTTTCAAAATGTTTGCTTTTTAAAATATGTGTGGGTTTTTGAAAAAAAGTTTCATTTGAAATATTTCTAAGTAACTCTTGTATCTGTCCTCAAGAGTGTGAAAAATTTGTTTGAAAACTTTTTGAAAGTGTGGGTGCGAAAAGTTGTTTTTGTTTGTTTGAAAGAGCAAGTACTTAAGAGAAGTCTACCTACCCTAAGGAATTAGGCTGTGTAAGAGTCCTTTAGATAGTGCTATCCCACTATTAGTGAGTAGGTAGCACCATCGTTGGAGGTGTTCGGGTCAATTCGATTTTAGGGACAGTGTGGTCACTGAAGCAATAGTTAGGACACCTTAGAAGCTACCCTTATGTCCTTGATCCTTTTTTAATCCGAGGCAACCGTTTCGAGGCAACTGTTTCGAGGAAACTATTTCGAGGCAACTGGATCATGGACATAAGGACCGCTAAGACGTCCTATACTTGACGACCACGTTTTGAAGGCAACGAGTGAGGCGTACCCTAGAAGTGTTGTGTGTATTGTGTGTTGTTTTCATGTTATGTTTGTCTTTGTAATTAGTGAGCTACAAGTTGTTTTTATTTACATACATTCTTTCATGCAAGTTTAGCAATTAAGGGGTGCAGAAAGTAAGTTGCGGAAAAATAAATCCTACGCTATTACAAGGCGCGGGTCTATACATCGCCAAAAATTACAAAGACCCATTTTTTGGTAAATAAGTACGGAAATTAAATAAAGCGATAAACCTATTTAACTATTACATTCTTGAAGGCAATTACATAATAATCAAAATAAAGTAAATGCGCGCGAATAAATTAATCGGGAATGTCTAAGGGTGTTGACCCTTTTTTAGAAAAGAAATTGATTTTTTTTTTGTGGCTTTTTTGTGATTAAATGAAATTAATAACTAATAATTAAACTAATTAATTAATTTATTAAAAGAAAATATTTTTTGTTTTTTATGTTTTTTATGGAATAAAATAAAAATAAAAAGAAACAAAGTTAAAGGTTAACCTAAATCTAAGTTATTTTAGTTATTTAAAAAAAGAGTTAAAATAGCCTAATTAAAAGACTAATTCAATTATTGTTTATTTACCAAAATAAAATAATAATAATAATAATAATAATGTTAATTCTATTTTTTGTTTTTTATGAAAATATGTTAATTGGTTAATTTGTTAATAATAATAAAATAAAAAAGGTTAGAAATTAAAATAATAGAAAAAACAAAACAAAAATAAAAAAAAAAGAAGTAAAACCAAGGGGGGGTGTGGGCTGAAATGGAGGTTTAATGCTGAAATCTTGGCGCATTGAAGCAAGCTCGTTTGACTTTCTTGGATCTCCTACAGCATGCTTGACTCCAGACCATGGTGTTCCTTGCTTTTTGTTCTTTGGATCTGCCTTGATGACACCTGGCTTGTTGGATCTATGAGGTTTATGATGAGTCTTCCTTGGAGTGCTGCACAGGAAAGCCATTGAAAAAATAATATGGGAATTATAAGGGGACCTGGGAATCGAACCCAGGTCCCAGAGATTGCATGACACGTTTCCAGCCACTGAAGCACTTTGTTGCGTTTGTTAGTAATATAGAAAACAAATATTATATAAAACAAAAGTCAGTTATGCTGAAAATAAGAAAGCGCGCGCGTGGATTTGAATGTACCAACGCCTTGCTGCCACGTAGTCATCTTCAAGCTTTTCTGCAAATATGAAAAACACATAGCGGGGGTTTTAAACCCCCACAAAATACAGGCATTTCAATAATAGCGAATAGACGCTCGTAAAGCATAAATTAGGCGCGAGGTGTCCATCAAAACCGTCTAGTCCAGCTAATTTCAACCATGCTTGTTTGGGGTTCCGATTTTACAGTATGGTGAAACCCCCAATCTGAAGCTCTGAAAAACCTAGGAATTGTCAATGGTGATCTTTGATTTAAAGCATTATTCTCAAATTAAAACATATGGAAAGCTTGGTAATAATGTCAGCAGTGTATAAACATGATCAAAATGAATTAAAGAGGTGAAAAAATGGAGTTTCGATTTTCAAAGTTTGGACAAACCGTGTGACTTGTGTGCTCCGATTCTGATGGTGTTAGGGCTTATTTGTGCTTGCAAATCGTCCCTGGCAATGTAAAGAGTGTATTTGGATTGAAGAGAGAGCTTGAATTGGGCTGCAACTAAGTTTTCAGTTTGTGGTTTTTCTCTTCAAAACTTGGAAATGGCTTATGCTGTTTTAGAATGCTCTAGGTCGTGAATTCCGTTGTCAATGCTTGCATACATGTTATGTAATGTGTATCAATCCAAATAATGGTCATTAAGCCTTTGCATTCATGTTTGAGATTTTGCCATAAACTCCATTGAAACAACTTGCCATTTTTGTGAAATTTTGAATTTTCTTGCTTGGAATAGGCCTTGCACGAATTTGGAATGTGTTTCAAGGTGATTAAAAGCAATTCAACACAAAATATATCCCTCCATTAATTTCTTTGATTTTTATTTGAATTTTAAAGATTTAAAATGAATTAAATCAAATAAAATTAAATAAAAATGGAAAAATTAATTTTAAATCTTGAAATAAATTGTGGGACACGTGGGAGGCATGGCCAAGCTGAATCAAGTGGAAAAAGGGGGCCCCTTTTGTCAAAAATGAAGTTTCAAGGATAATTGATTTTGGCCATTTCACAAAAATTTCCCAACTTCTCCAATGCATATCTTGCTCAATTTTGAAGCTATGAACATGTTCTTGGACATTTTGGAAAGGTCTTGAAGTCATCTAACCAATGTCTTTGGTCCCATGTCATTTTGATTTACCAATCTCAAGTTATGGTCTTTGACTTAAAGTGCCTTTTTGTTGACTTTTGAAAATGACCTATAATGTTGAAATTGATAACTTTTTGTGAGAGCATTTCTTGGACTTGGAATGTGAAGATGAGTTGTAGGAAATTTCCTCCCCTTCAAGATGAGCATTGGATGGGATTTTTCTGATGAACCATGAAAAAGTTATGCCTTGGTCAAGTTACAGTTGACTTTTCAACTGTCCAAAAATAGAAACTTTTGCATCTTGATGATTTTTGAGCCATTCTTGTGAAATCATGATCAAGACTTGATCAAATGATGATTGTGGCTTCAAAATAAGATGTCGACCAAAAATTTTGACTTTTGACTGCCAAATGACCATTTTGCCCTTGCAGTTGACTGTTGAGCAAATGGGACTTTTTACTGTGCAACTTGACCTTGTGAGCCTTGAAACTTGACATGTAGGTGCTTGACAATGTATATGAGCATATGGTACTTGATTGAGCCCTTGAAAACCTCAACTTCCTTGCAAGAACCAAAACCCTAGTTTGACTGGCCTGGGAGAGTGGTTGACTGTGTAGCCCTTGAGTAAACTTTGAACCATTTGAGGTGATGCTTGGCAAAACTTTGGAGATCATGGGGGGGGGGGGGAATTTTGGGGTACAACAGATATGGACAAAGTGATAGCTATTTTAGCATGATAATTTGGTTTGTACTAATGTTCCTTCAGTAAGTCAACGGTAACATTAGGCTTCCTTAGTGTCATTAAGCGCTAACTGGCCTTTAGAACCTTTAATTGACTCATCTTAAGCCATTAGAAAGTAGTGAGATGGCCGGCTTTGGTTCTGACCAAAGATTGGTTGATACTCGATACTACACTCATTGAGACTAGAATTTTGGGATATTCTGGCCGCAATACTTTGGTGCTTGAGCTAGAACAATGCCTAAAATAAAGGTCAGTGATATGAGACTCCTTAGAGCCTGGTTACTATTAATAGGACATGTTGAGCCAACTGAAACTTCAAGAGGGTACTTACCTTTAAAACTCATGCAAGCCTTTAAACCTAAGGTCTATGTGTGACTTGTTTGTGTTTGATATACTTGTGATTTCAAAGCATAATCATAACATCATAAACAACATAACATGTCATGTATACTAACCATTTCAAGGGCCTTTAGATTTATCTCTTATTTATTTTTTAGGTCATGTATTCAGTTCGCAGAAAAACCATCCGGATCAATTTTATAGAGATCCCTCCAAAACTCAAAGAATTGGTTTCAAAGGTTCCTGAGAGTTCCTCATTCAACAAGAGATATGGATACTTGCTCAGTTTGGTTACTACTGGTTTTGAATAAGGTTTGATGAGTGTCTTATTACATTTCTTCGACCCTAAGCACCATTGCTTCACCTTTCCAGACTATCAGTTGGTGCCTACGTTGGAAGAATTCTCTAAAATACTCAGTTTACCTATATTGGACAGATACCCTTTACCTGTTTAGAACAAGATCCAACTGCTGAAGATGTTGCCATAGATTTGCATTTGAAATCATATGACATTGAGTCCAATTGGGAAAAAAGGAGTGGAGTTAAGGGCCTCCTCACAAGTTTCTTGATGAAGAAAGCCCAAGTATTCCTAGACGCAATGAGTTACCATGCCTTTGAAGATATGTTAGCTATTTTATTCTACGGGTTAGTTTTGTTCCCCAATTCAGACCAGTTTGTAGATGTCAGTGCCATCAACATTTTCCTTACTCACAATCCAGTGCCTACATTGCTCGTGGATATTCTGCACTCACTACATACACGCACCATGAAGAAGCGAGGGACTCTTATGTGTTGTATACTTGTTCTCTATAGGTGGTTTATTTTGCACCTTCCCCAGTCAGTAATGAAGAACGGATTAGGCTTAAGATGGAACCAGAGATTAATATCTCTTTCTCACTCTGGCATCTATTGGTGCCCTCGCTCCCAAGGAGACATCTCTTTCATTGATCACTGCAAAGAATTCCCCAATATGCCACTCCTTGGCATTAAAGGAGGCATCACCTACAACCCCTCTTTAGCTTTACGTCAGTTCGACTACGCCCGGAGGGATGGTCCTCATGATATGATCATTCAAGATATTGTGTTTGACTATTCAAATGACCTGTAAGGTTATCATCAGAGGTTCATCCGTGCTTGGGGAATGGTTAAGACTGATAGCAGGACTCTAGGGCACAAGAATTCCATCCCTTTGGATCCATACCTCAAATGGGTGCGAGTTCGTGCTCAAAATCTTATGATTCTGTATGCTGTTATCCTACCAGTGATTATAGAGCCTATTGTTCAAGGGGTTGAGTCCCGCATCATTCTTCATCCTGATATGCCAACAAACTTTGAAGAATTTCAAAAATCTTAGATACAACTCAAAGAAGAACGAGATACCTTTAAGTCCCAATTCTATGCCAGTGAGAAGAAGGTGTTGGAACTGACAAAGCAGCTTCACGAAGAGCAGAATCTCAACGCCTACCTTAGCACCAAAAGGAAGCGACCTTGGGAGACTTAGAATTTTTTTAGAAGTTTCTTATTTGTTATTCCTTTGTAAACTTTGATTTCATTTGAGATTACTAATAAAAAGTCTTTGTTTCTGTTTTGGTTAAAAGAGTTTAAATCTTATAAAGCCCTTGAAAACATTGCATACATATATCATATATATCATTGCATGAACAGGTTTTCAAGACAGGTTTCTTATCCCCTTCGCTGTTTATTTCAGCAATGGCTCTTGAACAAACAGTTAAGGAGCTTCAGGCACAAAATGCCCAATTCCAAGAAATGTTCCTGAATATGGTCAAGGGACAAGAAGACTTGAAAGCTCTGATTGTCAAGGACAAAAAGAAGAAAAAGAGACCAGTGGGTGTTCTAAACTCAGGAAGAAGGTTTAAAGGACCAGTGAAGCCAGTTTCAGAGCTCGCAACTCCGTCAAGAGAGAGAGACAATTAAGATGGAGAGCCAAGAGAAGAAGACCACAGTATAAGGGAGTCTGAATAAGATGAACCTGACTATTCCGAGGAGTAGTATCCTCCTGTTGATGATAAATATAAACAGCTGGAGGATCGGCTTAATGCCGTAGAGATCCAAAGGGTGCCCGAGTTAGACTTTGAAGAGCTAGGACTGGTCTCAGGGGTGGTCATCCCGCGGAAGTTCAAGGTCCCTACATTTGCTAAGTACGACAGTGTCTCCTTCCCTAAGCTACATTTAAGGTCGTATGTTAGGAAAGTCCAACCCCACACTACTGATAGGGATTTGTGGGTACACTTCATCCAAGAAAGTTTGGCAGGGACTCAGCTGGAATGGTTGTATCAACTAGAAAGAACCAATATGCATAATTGGGAATATCTGCCTGCTGCTTTCTATAAGCAGTACCAATATAATGTTGACCTTTCCCCGACTCGTACACAATCGTAAAGCATGTCTAAGGGTTCCGGCGAGGGCTTTAAGTACTATGCCCAGAAATGGAGAGACCTTGCGGGAAGAGTCCAGCCTCCATTGTTTGATAGAGAGCTGGTGGACATGTTCTTGGGCATATTATCCAGGCCATTCTTTAACCACCTGATCGAAAGTTCTTCTGCTGGGTTTATGGAATTGATCTTGACAGGTGAACGAGTAGAGGCTGGAATTAAAAGTGGTAAGATACAGAGGGATGTATCCTCCAGCACTACAAAGAAACCATTCACAGGGAAGAAGGAGGTCAATGTTGCTTATGGCCAAAGAAATCTTAACAAAACTGAGCATCGTCTGACAGTAGAGGATGTTATGATTTCCAGTTATGCATCAACATGAACCTATCCCAGGTTTTACCACACCTGCTGAAATCCAATTTGGTTACCCTGAAGGAGGCTCCCAAAAACTCCAACACTACATCTCCTCACTATAATGCAAATGCTCGGTGTGCTTACCATTTTGAAAGTCCAGGCCATGATACAAACGACTGTTGGGCTTTGAAGAAAAAGGTGCAGGATTTGATTGAAGTAAAGGAGATTGAATTAGACGCTCCTGAGAATCCTAATGTTATTACTTACCCTATTCCCAAGCACGATTGAGTTGTTAATGCTATTGACGATGACATATTTGTTGCTTCTGTTGATGAATTGACTACTCCATTCCTGACTATTAAGAAGAATCTCTTGCAGGCCGGTTTATTTCCGGGTTGTGGCGAAGGTTGCCATTTGTGTTTGTCCTTACTTAACGGTTGTCACCTGTTGAAGGAAGGTGTTCAGTGCCTGATGGATGATAAAGAAATATTGTTTGAAAAGACTCCAATTATAAGTACTCCATATGAAGATGTTTCTATCATTACCATTTCCGCCAATCCTCATAAGGTCTCCTCCAAAAGACCTGTCAGGATTACATCTGTTTCGAGAGTTTCTCCATTGATAATTACTTTCCCTGGACCTATACCATATTCCTCGGATAAAGCTATTCCTTGGAACTATGGGGCTGGCGTCTATTACCATGGCGTCAAGCTAGACTTGTTGGTCGTGAAAGACAAAAATGCTGAAGACTCTGTTCCTGACGTTAGAAATATCACCGGGACCAGTAAGATAACAAGAAGCGGAAGAGTTTTCTCCCCTGAGATATCTCATCCTAAAACTGTTGCTACTCCTTTGATTATCAATGTTGTTTCTCCTATTAATATTCCCATTTCTACTCCTGCTGCTAGCCCTACTACTACCCCTGCTACTAGGTCGACCGAGACTCGGGAAAAAGAGATTTTTGTTGAGCCTGTCAAGACGAAGGCACACGCAGAAGTCAGCCTAGAATCATCTAAGTCAGAGATGGAGGAAATGTTAAAGATCATTAATAAGAGTGACTATAACGTGGTTGAATAACTAGGGAAGACCCCTTCCAAAATCTCAATGTTGGCCTTGTTACTGTGCTCTGAAGCCCATGCCAAGGCTTTAGTGAAATTCCTCAAGACTGCTCATGTACCACAAGAAACCTCCGCTGATCAATTTGAAGACTGTGTAGCTAGTTTGATTGCCGACAATGGGCTAGGTTTCTCTGATGCTGATCTGACTCCCAAAGGAAGGAAACATAATGATGCCCTGTACGTCTCTATTGAGTGCAGGGGAACTACTTTGGCCCATGTTCTAGTGGATGTCGGTTCATCACTGAATGTTTAGCCCAAGAAGGCCCTTGACAGGTTGGATTGCGAAGGATTGACTCTGAAGCCTAGTAACATTGTGGTGAGAGCCTTTGACGGTTCTAAAAGAATGGTGCATGGGGAGGTGGATGTCCCTATCAAAGTGGGCACTCAGACTTTTAATTTACACTTTCTATGTGATGGACATCCGCCCATCTTACTCCTGTTTATTGGGTCGACCCTGGATCCATGAGGCTGGCGCTGTGACTTCCACCCAACATCAAATGATAAAATACCTAGTCAATGGGAAAATTATCACAGTTCACGGGGAGGAGGAGTACATGGTGAGCCACCTACACTCTTTTAGGTACGTTGAAATGGAAGGCGAGTTCATTGAGACCCCCTGTCATAACTTTGAGGAGATTCCATAAACTGTTGCTGCAACCAAAACCTCTGTCAGTGTTCCAAAGACTACTAGGCCTCTGCTGAAGATGGCCTCTCTGAAAGATGCCACAGCAGTTGTTGAAGAAGGTGGGTGTATAATTTGGGGCCAACTCCAGGATATTCCTTAAAAAATCTGACAAATTTGGTTTGGGTTTCACATCAGGATCTCAAAGGGATGTTCGTCGTGCTTGTGCCGGAGGACCGCCCCTACGCATCAGCAATCATGGGGTTAATGCTTTGGAAGACAATGTCAGTGACTGTGACATGGACCAGTGGATCTTCCCAACTGTTAGCATAGGACTCACGACCTTGAAGGCTAAAGACTTTGTGCTGATTACTTTTATTCAGGAGTAATTATCCTATTTTATTTTTGGATATGTAATAGATGAATAATACAAACTCTAAAATCTTGTGTCTTACCCGAGGCACAATGGTTATTTTGTGAGGGTTATCATGTTTCATTATCATATGATATTAATAAAGCATTGGACGTTTTTACATACAAATTTTGTGCTCTTTGCCTTTCTTTTCTGCTTTTTACTTTATTAAAAACAGCTATGCTCTTACACACACTCACATATCAAAATGCATATCCACATCCACTCTGGATCCCATTGATAACGGTTCTGCTATTGCTCATTATGGTTTTAAAAATCCGATCAACCAAGCCGAGGACGAAGGTGAGGAAGATTGTGAGGTACCAGGAGAGCTTATCAGGCTGTTACAACAGGAAGAAAGGGCAATACAACCTCATGAGGAGCCAGTTGAGACAGTGAACTTGGGTATTGAAGAGGATAAAAAAGAAGTCAAGTTAGGTGCTAACTTGGATCCCAGTGTCAAACAATGGTTAATACAGATGCTACATGACTATGTTGAGGTCTTTGCCTGGTCATACGAAGACATACCAGAACTTGACATCGATATTGTGGTTCATCGCTTACCTACAAAAGAGGATTGCCCTCCAGTGAAACAGAAGGTCCATCGTATGCGGCTAGATATGTCAGAAAAGATAAAGGTTGAAGTCATGAAATAGTTCAATGCCGGTTTCTTAGCTGTCATGTCTTATCCATAATGGGTAGCCAATGTTGTTCCAGTGCCTAAGTAGGACGGTAAGGTACGTATGTGTATGGATTACAGAGACCTGAACAGGGCAAGCCCCAAGGATAACTTTCCGCTTCCCCACATTAATGTTCTGGTTGACAACACCGTACAACATAAGGTATTCTCCTTCATGGATGGTTTCTCCGGGTATAATCAGATCAAGATGGCACCTGAAGACATGGAGAAGATAACCTTCGCCACACAGTAGGGCACTTTCTGTTACAAGGTGATTCCATTTGGGTTAAAGAACGCTGGGGCAACCTATCAACGGGCCATGGTAGCTTTGTTTCATAATATGATCCATCACGAGATAGAGGTCTACATGGATGATATGATAGACAAGTCTCAAACTAAGGAGGAACAACTTGATCACCTTCAGAAGCTATTTAACAGGTTGAAAAAATACAAACTGAGGCTAATCCCAAATAAGTGCACTTTCGGTGTAAGATCTGGTAAGCTCTTGGGTTTCGTTGTTAGCAACAAGGGTATTGAAGTGGATCCTGTAAAAGTCAAAGCTATACAAGAAATGCCAACTCCTTGCACTGAGAAGGAAGTCAGGGGATTCTTGGGACGCCTAAACTACATAGCCAGATTCATTTCACATTTGACCGCTACTTGTGAGCCAATCTTCAAATTACTGAAGAAAGATCAAGCAGTGAGGTGGAATGATGATTGCCATCATTCCTTTGAAAAAATCAAGGAATATCTCCAAAAGCCTCCAATTCGGATGCCGCCAGTTGAAGGAAGACCTATGATCATGTAATTAACGATATTAGAGAACTCATGGGGTATGTGTTGGGGCAGCATGACGAGTTTGGTCGAAAAGATCATGTAATATACTACCTTAGAAAAAAGTTTACCGACTGTGAAACAAGATACTCACTGCTCGAGAAAACTTGCTGCGCTTTGGCATGGGCTTCTCGCTGACTAAGACAGTATATGCTGACCCACACTACCTTATTGATATCTAAGATGGATCCTATCAAGTACATCTTTGAGAAGTCCACTCTCTCCGGAAGAATAGCAAGATGGAAAATGATCCTGACCGAATACGACATTCAATACACAACCCAGAAGGAAATTAAGGAAAGTGTACTAGCTGATCATTTGGCTCATCAGGCTATGGATGACTACCAATCCATAAATTTTGAGTTCCTAGATGAGAACATCATGTTAGTAACTGATTATGAAGAACCTGGACCGGATGAAGGACCTGAAAAGGATCTCGATGGACTATGGTTTTTGACGGGGCTTCCAATGCTCTTGGCAATGGCATCGACGCTGTGATCATATCTCCTGAAGGTTGTCATAATCCTTTCACTACTATGGTATGTTTCAACTGTACCAACAATATGACTGAGTATGAAGCATGTATCATGGTTCTCAAAGCTGCAATCGTTTTAAGGATCAAGTTCTTAAGCGTGTTTGGAGACTCGACTTTAGTAATCATCCAGATCAAAGGAGAATGAGAGACGAAGTACCCTAACATCATCCCATACAAAGAGCATGTGTTGACACTAATCCCATACTTTGAAGAAATTACCTTTGAGAATTTTCCACGAGAGGAAAATCAACTAGCGGACGCGCTAGCTACAATGTCATCCATGTTCAAGGTTAGGTTGGATAATGAGGCTCCTCAGATCACCATTTAGAGGATGGACGAACCAGCATACTGTCATGAGATTGATACTGAAGATGTAGTGGACAAGCCTTGGTTCCATAAAGTCAAAAGATATCTCGAAGTCCAAGAATATCCCGAAGGAGCGTCAGTCAATGATAACAAGTTCCTAAGGAGGTTCTCTGCTAAGTTCTTTCTCAGTAACGGGATCCTATACAAGCGCAATCAGGAATCTACCTTACTTCAGTGTGTAGACAAGAGCGAGGCAGAAAGGATTATGGCCGACATACACGAAGGTACCTTTGGTACTCATTCTAGTGGACATTTAATGGCTAAAAAGATCCTACGGGCAGGATACTACCGGTCCACCATGGAGGCAAACTGTTATCAGCACTCGCGGACTTGTCACAAATGTCAGATCTATGCTGACAAGATACATGTGCCTCCGGTTCCTCTAAACATCTTGACTGCTCCTTGGCCATTCGCAATGTGGGGCATTGACATGATTGGAGAGATTAGACCGACAACTTCTAATGGGTACCACTTTATCCTGGTTGCCATTGATTACTTCACGAAGTGGGTCGAAGTAGCTTCATTTGCTTCTGTTACCAAGAACGTAGTGGCCCGATTCATCAAACATAACCTTATCCGTCGATACGATATTCCAGAAAGAATCATTACAAATAATGGTACCAATCTCAACAACACTATGATCACCGAGATTTGCATGCAATTCAAGATTCAGCATTATAACTCTTCTCCCTACCGGCTGAAGATGAATGGCCATGTTGAAGATGCTAACAAAAACATCAAGAGAATCATACAGAAGATGACGGTGACATATAAAGATTTGCATGAGATGTTACCATTTGCTCTTCATGGTTACCGCACCATAATGCACACATCAACAAGGGAAACTCCTTTCTCTTTGGTATACGGTATGGAAGTTGTCCTACCCATTAAGGTCCAAATCCCTTCCTTGAGAATCATGAAGGATGCAGGTTTGAATGAAAATGAATGGGTCTAGACTCGACTTAACCAGTTAAACCTGATTAACAAGAAGAGGCTCGCGACTGTCAGTCATGGTCAGATGTACCAAAAATGTATGATCAAAACTTTCAACAAGAAGGTCAAACATCAGGTATATGAGGCTGGTAACTTGGTAATCAAGCGCATCATATTGCCACAAGGTGATCCCAGGAGAAAATGGACTCCCACATACGAAGGGCCATTTGTAATCAAGAACATATTCTCTTGTGGAGCCATGATCCTAACCACTATGGACGATGATGACCTTCCGCACCCTATAAACGCAGACATAGTTAAAAAATACTACGCATAAATAAATACCCACTAGGCCGACTGACCTAGGCAAAAAT